>OMKL01046272.1:8646-21063 GCA_900302295.1 Parasudis fraserbrunneri
ACCACAACCTGGCCCACACAGACATAGACCTGTCAACTAGAGACCTGCAGCTAAGAGAAACATCCAGGAGCATGTTGGACACCTCCTGGATGTGACCTGAGATCCACACACACACACACACACACACACACACACACGTGCGAGTGATTACAATACCCCCTTTGGCTCTGCACGCTGGTGTAATAAATAATGGACCAGCTGGCTGAGCCTTAGACAAATGTCCTGGAGTTGTGCGCGTGTACAGATTCCACATTAGGCTCTGGTCTCTAATGACGGTAATTGATAATAAGGTTTGTTGAACACTCCCCAAGGTTTAGTCCTCATACATCTTTATGTGTATGTTGATGTATTCATCTACAAGGCAGCCACAGAAACATGCGTCTTGAGAATTCCTCCGCTCTTGAACCCGTCAGTAGTCCATTACACTGTCCTGTCCTCCCAATTAGACAGCCACATCTCCTGCCATCTGCTGGTTATTAGTTCCCTGCAGGCACTTAGTATCAACATATAGCCACTATTAGAAGACTGTCTAAAGGTTATGAGTGATGGCTTCAAAGAAACTCTTAATATGTTGGAAGCTTTTGATGTGAGGGTATTTTTTTGTTTTTTTCACCCTTCTTCAAAGCTACATACAGGTTAGAGCAGACCTGGGCATTCTACGACCCACGGGCCCACCTGCTGGTTCTGACTGGTCCGCGGGAGGTCTAAGACACCATTTTACATATAAAGCTAGAAAGTCTAATGAAAGGGTCTAAATTGGCTTTTTGTTTTTTTCAATGAAACGCTTGTTTGTGTGTGTGTGCCTTCTTCCTTTCACATGAATTGACATTGACGCGAGTGACGTTTGAAATTGATTGGAAGTGTCACAGCAGTACCCGGAATGATCTACTTGATTTCTATCAGAATATAAGCTGTTCATTATGACTAGTTTACTGGTAAGCCAAAAACCATCAATTGCACTGATGGGAGCTCCAGCTCCACCAGTGCTTTTAAAGCAACATTATCAACCATTTCATTGTGTTTTCAACACCAGAGCAGATCTCAAATAGCTGCCCACCCCTGGGTTAGAGGAAATGTCCTGCGACAAGATTAGCAAGTCCTTGAAGGAAGGGTGAGATAACGATAAGGCATGTTACATGTTTCTCTTTCATGCAGCCGAACCCACAGGATAGTCACACATAGGAGTCTGAGACCCTATTGTGTTCCACTGCGCCCAATATGGGAAACCTTGGAATGATCTACTTGATTTCCATGAGAATATAAGCTGTTCATTATGACCAGTTTACTGGTAAGCCAAAAACCATCAATTGCACTGATGGGCGCTCCAGCTGGAGATCAATTGACCTATCCCAAGCTCTGCCCTCTTTTCTTGACCCTCTTATCACAACCGCTGCTTTCCTCAGTCAAGCTAAGAGAGGGCAGATCTTACGATAGGTCAATTCTGGCCATGATTTTGATAAGAGAACAACAAAGAAAAGAAAAAAGGTAACATATAGTAGCACGTTAAAAATGAACGTATGTTTTTCTATGACTGTTAGGGTACTTTATATCATATATATATATTTGAGATTTTATTGATTTATTTTTTACCTTTTTGCACTTTCAAGTGAACCTTTTACTGGTGGGTTGTCAAATGTGTTGCTTATTAGCTTCATCCTGCCTCCTTGGTGCTTGCACTGCTATGCACACCTACTGCTGTGCTAAATATATTCTTCTGGATGAGTAGAGTAAGTGTAATTGATACAGAGTGACTGCATGTGAAGATTCTATTTAAATGTCTTCAGGTGTTTGGAATCCTCATTTACATCATGCTAACATGTTCAGTCTTATTTCCTTTTTCAGAGAAACTAAACTAGACTGCCTGAAAGCGGTCTTGTCCAACTTTTCCAATTCTCTTTTTGAAGGGTATTTAACATTTCTGGTTGCAGAGAGGTGGTGTCATGAAACTGTTAAAAAAAATGCTTGTCATTTTTCAAATGTGACATTTAAGATATTTAAGAATAATGACAATGACATTTCTGTCATTGCAGATTTGTCTTTTCTTTTTTCTTTTTTCTTTTTTTAACTCCATCTCTCTTAAAATCGTCATGGAGCTTTTTCAAGTACCTCTAATTACACATATGAATTCAGTGAATCCAGTTATGGTTCATTTAGTTTCACAATGGCCAGATTAAAGCAGAGCAACTGTGGCGTCTGATGCCCTTCATCAAGTGTGAATCCACTTTCTGGGCCAGTGTGAACACCCGCAGTAACATGGACTCCTTGTAGCACTGAAGAAAAACATACTGAGACGCATCGGGGAAAACATGTATGATTAAAGTTAAATTCATGTTTTCAATTTCGCTGTCAAAATGGTATTCCAAAGAGAGGCCAAAGGTTGCTCCGTCACCGGTCAGCATTTGGGCCAGTACGTCTGTGTTAAAAAACAAATGGCAACACGGACCGTAGCTTTGCTATTTAGATTCTACGCACATCCTTGTTGGTGCTGGCCAAAAAAATCTAACCAACTGACAAAGACAATGTAGGGCTCGCAACTCAATTACTTAAGCTCCCAGGTTTAATGAAAAAGGTTACAATGTTTCGATCCTGCAAAGGTCAGGTTAGCAGGTTAGGTTTGGTAACCTGTCGAGGATCCCTTGCAGGATCGAAACTTTGCAACCTTTTTCATTCATCCTGGCAGCTTAAGAAATTGACTGAGTTGCGAACATGTACCATAATACATTGTACTGATGCAGTATATACGTTGCACTGGGGAACTTTGTAAGAGGTTGATGTTAATACATTGTACTGATGCAGCATATACGTTGCACTGGGGAACTTTGTAAGAGGTTGATGTTAATACATTGTACTGATGCAGCATATACGTTGCACTGGGGAACTTTGTAAGAGGTTGATGTTAATACATTGTACTGATGCAGCTATACGTTGCACTGGGGAACTTTGTAAGAGGTTGATGTTAATACATTGTACTGATGCAGCATGCTATACTGGGGAACTTTGTAAGAGGTTGATGTTAATACATTGCACTGATGCAGCATATACGTTGCACTGGGGAACTTTGTAAGAGGTTGATGTACTATCTTTGCACAAGTTCCTGTGTATCTGGTGATTAAAGTGTGATTAAAGAGTTTCCTCAACTCACTCTTTTTCTATTTCACAGGGAGTACTTGGGAAAACAACTGCAGTCCACCGACCAGCAACAACCACAAGCTGTGACCGCCCGGAGCTGAAGTGTTACTGTGCATGGATGTTTGTGTATTACTGTGTGGGCGAGTGTGTGTGTGTGTGTACTGTATGCGCGTCGTTAGTGGCAATTCTAATCATCGACTGTTCATTTTGTGTCATAAGTTGATATGCAAAAGATGTGGCTTTTCTCATCTGTCAGCACCCCAATTCATTCTTGCTGTACTTTGATTTCCCTGTCATGCGATATGGTGTGCCCTCACAGCTAAGTGATGTGCAGTGATTGGAATAGCACTTTATGTCTGTGATAATGTGTAAAAACAAAATGCTAGTTATTTATGTCTTACCTGTAAAACATTGTACGCATTCCAATAAATAATATAATCTATGGAATTTTTGTGTTTCAACTGCATTTACTGTTTTAGAGGGCAGGCCTGCTGGATAATAAAGGGATTTAATAAGTTTAACCTAATTAAAGTCAGATTGATCAAGGTCAATATATTAGAAAAATTATACCGTTTTCTTACATTAGGCAATATAGACGCCTTGTCATCAATCTTGGAGCCAAAACTATCTGCGTCCAAAATGCATGCACATCTTTTGAGTTGAAATCATAGAAGTAGCTCTCAAAACATAAAATAGGCATGTAATTTAGTGCTGTCTCCACAGCTCTCATTCTCTGCAGTGAGCATTAGAGCTGGGTCAGGATCTTTGGTGTTTAATGCCCTTTGACCCTTTGATGTTATTACATGTTGTTGTCTTTCCACAGGAAAACCACCAGGGACATTCTGAATGAAAGCACTTGAAGGTAACTGAACGCACGGACAGGTGGTTTGACATTGCATGGTTTCATCCAGACTGTCCCTGGAGACTTCTAGAGCCAGTGTCATCATGGTTTACAAAGAGTAAAAGGGTCTATATTGTTACTGTATGCAAAAATGTGGCATCTCCAGATAACTTTTCACAAATTAAGAACAACCTGATATCCATGTCGGACATGTTTTATTATTATTATTTCTTTCTTTTTACAATAGGTCAGGCATAAGAATTGGGTCATGACACATCCATAAAAAACCACATAAACCTTCAATTGGAATAAAAACATGATAATCAAAACTGGACTTGCAAGGTTTTAATGGGACAACAGCGACATATGACTGGCTCCAAGTAAGGAAGGCACAATAGCAAGCCTCATGGGGAACCATTTTGAGAAGAACATTTTTATGTCAAAATGCATTTTATACAAATGTTAATTCCTCTACATGTTAAATTTCATTCATTTTATGGGTAAAGTGAAATGTGATGATGATGATAATGCATCGTTATCCTCCAAACTCTGTTCCAGGTGGAAGCCAGAATTGAAAGTGTGAAATGGCAATGGTCTAGCCATTGAAATATAGCAGTGTCATTATTGTGGAAGTAACAAAAGTGTGATACTCTTAGTCATTTCAGCACAAGGGGGTGATTATTTGTCTAGAAATCTCATTTAAAAACAAAACTTGGAAGGCCATTCCCCAAGTTTATAAAGTAGCGTTCAGAGGCAGTTTTTTTTTCTGATGAAAGTCAGTGTTGCATCTTATTTGTAGATCTGCTCTTGCTCTTATATAAAATGTGGAAAAACACCAAAGCACTCATTGGTCCATATGGTGTGATGTGCTGGATTTGAGCACATATAGGATTTCTCAGGCAATTTACTCAGTTATACAACCACCACAGAGCCATACCTGAAATGTCATGCTGTAGTGGGAGGCCTTATATCTTGTGTCCTTTTAAATAACTATAATTCTTCAAATTTGGTTTATATTCTAGCAACACTTATTCCTTGAAGTCAAAACAAATGATCATTGTATTTGTTGTGGCTGAGTGGAGCTTTAAAAGACGAACATTTTGTCACAGTTTTAAGTCACATTTCAAATATGCATGTACGATCTGGAAATGACATCAATGAAACTACACTACAGTCTATTCCCATCTGGTTTTTAAATTGGATCTCAGGTTTTCTATGCTTCATCTGACCTTGATATGACATAACTTACTTCTCCCCATCTTTCAGCACTGGGATAACACGAAGGAGAAAGTGTACACTGAGCACTGTGTTAAATACAAGCTCTAAATAAAAATCTCCTGTGAGATGAACCAGCTATTTAAATGTAGTTTGTCTTTTGGGACAAAGGGAAGTGTTGGAAAAGGTTTTAATAATGTCCACTAGTCCATACCTGGGGATGCATGCGCCACAACTACATGCAGACTTCCGCGGATGCATGTGCCACAACTCTGCGCAGACGTGCCAAAAATGCTAATAAACAGCTTCAATTTGGGATTCTGCTTCGTCAGTCACTGCCTAAGCATAATGGGTTAAAACCTTCCAAATAGTTTATATGCGTATAACATTATTAAACATTGTTTTGTTCTGTCTGTTACTTCAGCCCACTTCAGTACATAATTTAATTGGATGTATGAATTAATGAATTAATATATTATTTGTTATCAGAATGTAAGGCATTGTGTGTCTGTCACACACAATTGAGTTGGTGTTGACTCCTGTCCTGTATTTAACGTCTTTGCTGACTTCACGGCAGGGCAGACTTCCGGTTTGTGAAGTCGTTAAAAATGCGTGACATACAGACTAACGGTTTGAGATAGCGTTAGAAATACATAACGTGCAGACTTCTGGTTTGAGAGCATTAAAATGCTCACAAACGGCTGAAATTTCGGAAGATTTAAAAATCAGCTTAATCAATCTCTGCCTATGCCAGTGCTCAATGCCCATGTGCAATTTCAGATTGATTGGCCAACCCATTGAAGAGAAAAATGGATGCACACAGACAGACAGAGTTTTGCTCATTTTATAGTAGGATGTCCAGGAAATTTTCATATGAATTTAAAAAGAGGGATAGGCCTAGTCAGTCTAACCTGTAACCTTTTACAATCAATCAATCAATCAATCAATCAATGATGGAACCCTTAAAGGGATAGTTCTGATTTTTTGGAGCCCTAGCCCTATTTCTTACTTACCAATGATGATGTGATTGGAAGAGTCCTTTCTCAGCAACATCCATGCTCTTCTTCATACTAACTCCATTTAGTTCACCACAAACCAATGCAAAGTCAATGGGGTCAAGCTCCTGTCTGTAAAAGTTGACTGAAGCTCACTGAAATCTACTTTGTGTGTACTTTTGATTCAATTTCAGTGAGCCTCAGTCGGCCTGTACAGACGGGAGTATGACCCCATTGACTTTGCATTGGTTTGTGGCTAACTAGTCAGAGCTAGTATGAGGAACATCATGAATTGTGCAGAGAAAGGACTCTACCGATCAACATCATCATTGGTAAGTAAGAAAGTGGGCTAGGGTTCCAAAAGTCAGGACTATACCTTTAAGGGTCGTACAGTTTATTGTCCACAGTGTTTGGAGAATGTTATGATTCATATGTGTGTGTTTGGGAGTGACAGAAAGACAGACTTCGGCCAGCGGCATGCCCATGGGTAATCGGCATCCAGACGTCTTCTGTGGCAAGTCTGCCTCAGCAAAACAGGAATAAACCTTTCTCTTTATACTGTGGTTTGGGGCTCACTGGATTCTCAGAGGAAATCATATTAGCTGCTCTCTCAGGCTGAGCGTGCCTGAAATGAATTTAGTGCAACATTTACCATCCCTTGCCTCGACAACCCAAGTTATTTCAAATGTCATTTGTAACTTTTCTCATCTCAGTTTGCCTCAGGCTTGGTTTGCCCGATTTCATGTGGGATTTTTGTCTTTGCAGTCATCCCCTGTTAAAGCTACCTCTCTGCTGTGAAAGGTGAGGTGAGTTGGGATGTACAGAGAGTCAATATTTATGTTCAGAGCCACTAGCTTTGGCTGCTGCTGCTGCCTGATCTGCTAAGCTCCGTGACGGCTACAGTATTTACAGTGGCTGGCGCTCCCGCTCCCTGTGCGCACTCACCTGCATCAACTGACTGAACTCTGGACCCTGAAACAGATGCGTCTCCCTCTCCATTTTTATTATGCTCCCTGCATTTGATGCACAGGCTCAAAACAGGAGGTGATAGTGGCTGTGTGTATCTACACACTCTATCTCAGAGCCTATGTGAGATGAAACCACCTGAATAATTTTCACAGGAAAGTGTCGTGCGTTATCTTTTCAATAAGTGTCTGCTTGCCCCCCGTCGAATGATTGCCATGTCGCATGACCACGGAGGTCAGGTGTCCTCATGCATATTCAAATATCCATAAATATTCAGACACAGCAAATGGAAGTTGATAAGCGCCTTTGATTTTGTTGATTTTAATGATGCTGTTGTGGAGTGTCTGAACAATTCGATTAAGAACAACGCTCCATGCACAAACTCAGTTCAACAAGGAAATATCAATTTTACGGGTATTTATTGTATCAAATCATGACGCACAGTCATTTGGTCTCGAGAGCAAATCGTGACAGCACACCTAAAAAGCACACCTTGTACCGTTTTAAACACGTCTTATAAACTGAATTTACTTCCTACCCCTCTCGCTTCCTGATTGGACAATATAACTTCGCCTTCCGTCTATGAGCGTCACACTGCCCAAATTAGGAAAACAGGAAGGCGCTTCTGTGTCTTAATTCAACCTGTGTGAAAAGGTATCCGCAAATCTTAACTCCACTTGCAATGATTAACGCCACTGAGAAACACCTGAGAAAATATAGAATAGTGACAGCACGTGTAATACATGAAATAGCTATATAGTAGGTGGAGAAACTGACATTCTCTACCACTATGCAAATCGACAAGGGGCAATTCACCCGTATCTGATGTGTAAACCATCTGCCGGGCAGTGGTATCTCCTCCGTAAGGAGTATTATCACTCTATTAACTGAATCCCTTTGCTCTTGTAGCCATGGGCCAGATATTGTCCGTTCCCATAGTGACAATCAAAACAAGACTTGAGCCCACAGCCATGCGGAGCGGAGCTCGATTTTAGTCCTGCACCCAAGGAGACTCACAAATAACAGAGATTGTCTGGTGTGCCCTCCCATACCGAAATGACCCCCTATCTCTTACCCGCAGCTGTGGTCACCTGTTATCGTTATTCTGTGAAGTCAAGGGTGAAATATGGATGATGGAATTAGCCCATATCTGAACAACAGGAACGTTTTCAGATCTCAGCTTTCAGATCAATTTGTGACCGAGTGTTCAAAAGGCCTTTGGGTGATTGATGAACAACCAGGGTGTTTAGTTTGTGTTGTGTAGACTGAATCACCCAATAGCTGTCAATGAGGGTTGAAAAATATCACTTGATGTTTTATTCACATGATCTCAGTTAACGGAGCCCGATATCTAATTGTAATCGTATGGTGTTTGAAGGTGTCCATCTGCTTCAATGTAGATATAGGCCTCGTTAGTAGATCACCTATAGGCAAAGGAAAAAGTAGATCTTGTGTCATAAAAGGTTGGTCACCCCTGATAATAATAATAATAATAATGATAATAATAATAATAATAATAATAATAATAATAATAACAGCCTAATAATAATAACAATAATAATAATAATAAATGTTATTTTAATAGCACCGTTCTGAGAGCAACATTTTCAAAATGCTTTACAGGAAATAAAACATCAAAACAAGAAGAGAGGAAAACAACGGTTGGAAAAAAAACAGGTGTATATAAGTATAGGTTCCCATGATATAGCCTATCGTCTATGCTGTCTGTACAATATGCAAGTGACCGTGATTATGTAACGATTATCCACACGTGGACGAACTAATCATCATTCATATCTCCCTTTCATGCTCCCTTGCCATAGTTCTTGGAGGTTCCAGGGAGTGTTTTTCGGTCTGGTTAAGTACATTGTGACGGCACATTCTCTGAGTGATGGGGCATTATATTATTCAGGCTCAGTCTGCGAAGGGCACTTCTGCATTTCAGCTGTGCCAATACTTTTTGCTGTATTCAAAATGTATTTCTCAAAGCCCTGAGGCTATATCACAGAGAGTATAGTCAGTGATACGCGTATCTTGATGGGTGTCATGCAGGACACCTGCCTCACATTAAAAAAGAGGGGATGCTGAGATCGAGGCAAATATTCAGTGTTATCAGCAACCAAACTGTGGTCGGCCTTTACAGAAGTAAGAACAAATAAATTATTATGTAACTGAATGGTATGGATAGACATCAATAGAAAATAGACAAATGGGAAATTTGCTGTCGGATTATCACCATATGAAAAGGTTGCCTACAAGAAAACACATTCGTTTCACATCCCTGCACATCTGAGATCATTTCTATAGAGACCTGATTGCGTCTTTTGAGTGTCATCAGCATTTTCCTCCCACCTGAAGATGCTACTACACCTAGTTACAAACATGACTGAATGTGGGCAGAACATTATTTCCATGGAGACATCAGAGATGTTTTGCATCCTAACAAATGACAGCTTTTGCCTTCTCATTTCACTTTCCTCAAGGTCACTGTGAAACCAATGCTCCTACCTCTCTCTCTCACTCCTTCACTTTCTTATATCCTTCTATCAGTTCTTACTCTCCTCATGTCTCTCATCCGTGAAAACTATTTCCTCATTTCATTTTTTTTTCAATGTGAGAGGTACTCTATAATCCTCAAACCTGAGCCTCTAAAATTGATTTTTTTTTTTTCTGGAGTCAATTTTGGCCATGCTCTTCGATCTTATCATTTATTGGGTGGATATACTGGTATAAGTTATTATGTCCATTTGGTATATGGCATTCTGTGACCTTTCAAATTACTTTGATAACCCAAAAGCCACACTCAATTACACTGGTGAAAATTGTGGCTTTTCAAATCAACATTCAAAGACAGCTGTAGTTGAAAAGAGATATTTTGTCCATAGTGTAAGCAGGCAGAATCTGGCTTTGAATTTAGGGTTCAGGGTGTTAGGGCACAAGTATCTTGTGTTTTATTATAAATTTACTAAGTGAAAATATGGATTTCTTGTTAAGTTGCAGCAATGTGGCCACATTTGGCAAATGATAATGGAAGCCAGATGTGAAAACTCATATTCGTGTAAACAGGGCCTGAGACTAACATTGATGCCCTGTTAACACTACTGAAAATGTGCCTTTCACATCTGGCTTTGAGGAGAACTCAAGCTGAGGACAGATAAATTTTTTTTTTTAAACTGACTTCAAATCTAGCTTCGGACGCCCACCTCCAAAAGTGGCAGGCTTCGATTTTAAGCCAGATTCAGTTGTGGAAAGCAAGATGTACAAAACACACAATCCACAAGTGGAAATGGGGCTTCATTGAAGTTACACAAAAGACCTGCAACGACAAACAATCCCTGTCCACAACATTGCCATGGCCACACAATCCTTAGCAATAGAAACACACCCACAGAAGTGTGTATGACATTCAAACAACTACTGTCCATGAGGGGTCTCTAAGCAACCAATGTGCCGAACAAGAGTGGAAAGACTCAGCATCTACCTAATTGTCTCGAGTTGAATCTGTCACAACAGTACTGCTGGGAAGGGGGGGAAATCTGAAGGTGGTTGGATTGGAATAGATTGTGATTTAATATATCTCAGTTCAATTATATTATTTTGTTTGTGTCCGTCTCTGTCTGTGGTATTGCATATATAATGGAGGTAAATGTTAATTCCCTCATCATCAGTCCCCAGAGCAGAAAATGTCTCTGTAGTGAGAACTAGAGGTTACTTTACTCTTTTGAATGTACAGTATGCCTTACAATGATACCAATCACTTCTATCCATGGAGTTTTACACACAATTCTTCATGCACTCATGAAGGACACATGCAATCAGCCATGGGTTATGCCTTCTCCTAGCACTTCATTCCTCTTGAATGTCCCATTCTCTAGGACTCGGTGTCTGTTTGCATTGCAGTGGTGGCTCTTGCCGGAGTTGCTAGGAGACATCTCTGAAAGTAGGCTATGGTGGCAATGATAGAAGTCCATTCATCCTCATAAAACTATACAGACATTTTTTTACTCTTGTATTGTACCATAGCAGATTGATCAAAAACAGACTGAAAATAAAGGATGGCAAATTCCAATATGATCACATGAATAACATGTCATTGCCAGTACAGTATGAGGGGTTATCAAATGTATAAGTTATGCCATGACAGCTATAGGGTATAGCGTTATTGCATGAAGATTGCGGTCGTAGATAAAGCGTAGCCCAATGTCCAGTCTAGAGTGGTGCAGAGTGTTGATGGAGATCTTTTGGGTGGATATTGTCATAACTCTGAGCTCTGATGTCATTGAATGAGCAGAACTGGCTTGGAGCGCGCGCCTGTGGGGAACCCAGCAGTGGCACCCGCGCAGACCGTAAATTTTCTTCGTGTTCACAACAAACTAGATATCTGGAGGGTTTTTCACTTTTGAAGCGTATGTTCATCAGTGAGTAAACATACAATTCGACTGACGAACAGTTTATTTTATAATCATCAACTTTTTGCGGAAGGAATGAAGCAAAGGTAAGACGGTGTCAGACTTATGTGTCATTGAGCATGATCTATTGCACTACTCTTTATGAAGAAATAAGCTATTAGAGAATATAACAGTTATCTCGTTTGTTCACTGTTCATAGCAAGCGAAATGTGTTAATTGATAGAGACTGCCAGACGTGTTCAACTTGAGTGGTTTACGCCCCAAATCCCTCGCTTCTGTCAATTTTAGCACCATGGACAGCGGTATTGTGCATATCAACAAAGAAGACAAGTGTCCTTCGGGACACCAGGATGAGTGTTTATCAAACTTTACTTGGCAAGAACCTGGCTTCTTCTTCAACTACACACCTAACGGCACATGGGAATCTGAACCTGAGCCCATGTCGCCCATCATCCCCATCATAGTCGCGGTGTACTCCGTGGTGTTCGTGGTGGGCTTGGTGGGCAACTGCTTGGTGATGTATGTCATCATCAGGTGAGTTACTTGGACTTCCATTTGGATATTGTTTCCTACCTACTTTGGGTACACATAACTAGTTTAGAGGGAATAATCGTCAGTTCCATTGACTAGGTGCTTTCAGAGATACCTTGCTCACTTTACATGCATGCATTGCCTCTCCAGGGTTCCCATAGAAAAAGGTCAGGGCATGAATATTGATGCACTGGGTTATGAATAAAGTAAATACAGTTCGATTAGATTAAGGGAAATAATAAGTGAATGAGTGAATGAATTGTGAATGAATTGTGCGCTACATTTGGAGAGGATGATTGAACACTGTACAGTAGGTGTCTGTGCGCCCCCA
>OMKL01046274.1:0-12268 GCA_900302295.1 Parasudis fraserbrunneri
ATCATTTATAAAAATTAAAATTATAAATAAATAAATAAATAAATAAATAAGTCTTTTATTTTCTGGGCCTACAAAAACTTGCCTGAAAATCAGACTGAATTGCCTTCCATTTCACTCATTTTAAAGTAGGCGTGATTGTAATTGCCGATTCAGGGTCTGGATCCAGGCAATACTAAACCTATCCAATTTAATTATGATCGTCTCCCTCATCTGTTCACTATTCCTTTCAGCTTGCACCCCATCTGCTATGCTCTGGCTCCATCTATTGGAGAACATAAGCGCATGCGCTTCCATCCACTCAAATAGTGGCAGCAACTGAGCTGCAAAAGAGTTGTTCAGCATGGCACACACTTTAATCTTCCAATATGTTCTTCTTCTAGACGGTGTACAGAGGAGGTGACCAAACCCTCCCTCTTACATTGATGTGATGAATGACATCATACCCACAACCAACAAGTCTCTTCCAAAGAAACTATTCTCTACACCTATAAGGGCCAAGTTGAAAAATGAACAGCTAAATCTGCAGCTTATTCATCTTTTTCTGATGTGGCATATACCGCATTATCGTCAGTTTATGTGGCAGCGTGGCAATCAAATGACAAATTTACAGCAATAGCGGCAGCAGAGGGACAGCATGTGTTCCTTCATTAAGTCCACTAGAGGGAGTCAAATATAATAGACAGTAGGCTATAGTCAAGGAGTCTCACGGGCCACTTGACACTTTCCTACTTTAGAGCACTGGGAGAGCCTCATTCACCATCCCAAGCTGCCTACCACCAACAGAAGGGGGACGTTTTTTACTACTTATGTTTGCAGATCAAAAACTCTTCCTTTGTGAGTGTTTTCAGACACATAAAAGGTGAACTGAGACACAGGAAATGTTTCAGAATGCTGTGGTGTTTGCCACAGCAAAACAAATGGAGTGCTTTTTCCCTAACCCTGACAGAAATCGAATCTATAAAATTAAGAGATACTTGTCCTTTTGAAGTGTACATGCTGTATGACGTGGAATGAATTAATCATTGCATTTATGTAGTGCTTTTCTAGACACTCAAAGTGTCAATGTAGAGTGGCGATTGCCTCCTGCACCACCAATGTGTATAGCATCCAACCTTGGGCTATGCAGGCTCAATGGCTACCATACAGTTCTGTGGGTATACCAGGCACACAACACACATACACAATGGCTGAAAGGCTTGGGAGACAAGGGTTGATATCAGCCAATTAAGGAGAGGGATTATTAGGAGGCCTTGAGGTCAGAAACCTGATTTAACCTTGTTCTACCAGGCACTCTGGGCTCTGGGACGCCTGGTTTCCAATTAGCTTAGCTTAAAAGTAACTTTTGGCTTCACTAAATTCTTTAGGCTTTTGGCTTGTAGTTGCTTGCAGCTGAAGAACCATATCTTCCGCTCTGGTTTTGCTGATATCCCGTACCCTATAATGATATGTAGCTACACTGCAAGACTTACTTTTAATCTCTATTTCCAATACACCCCCATCCCCCACATCCTCAGTTGATACTGCTTTACTTAGGCAATTTCAGTGCGAGACTCAGAACCAAGTGGGAATTGAACTGACAAGGTCTCAATTTCAATGTGGCTACTCTCCTTCTGAACTGATTGACTCATTGAAATTATAAGTAATAAAGCATTTTGTACCTAGGTGGAACAGAGACAGGAGTAGCATTAACTGCTACTTTTTACAAATGCCTATATACTGTATTACAATTGAAGCTTTATTTGACAGGAAATACAGCTTTCTTCAGTAATTGATTTGGTTCTCAGACAGAGAGGGCAGACAGGAAAAAGAGGAGAGAGATGTAATGGCAAAGAATGAACTAGATCGAACTCTTGCAGTACACAAGAGTGGTTTCCCGGGTCGGTGGTTTGTCAGTAGAATATAGTTCACTCAACCATCATGACAACTTGTTTGTCACCTCTCTAGCCAAATCATTGGCTTATCCTAGTGTGAAGTCATACCATCATACCAGAAAAGATGACAATATAGGTATGTTAGAAAGAAAATGTGTCAACTGGTTGAAATCTAAAATTGAAAATGTGATTTTATGGTCACATAAATATAGGTTTTAATAGGTTTTATAATGTTATTTGGTGCTCGAGAAGTGCCTATAATATATTAGGCAGATGCTATTAGCACCCAGGTGTCTATAGCCAACAATGCTATTTGCACCCGGGGTGGCATAGCCAATGTAGCTATTTACACCCGGGTGTATATAGCATGGCAGAGACAAGCACCCAGGTGTCCGTAGCCAACAATGCTATTTGCACCCGGGTACACATTAGATACTGTATGTGTATATGTACTGTATGCATATTTTAGAAACAGCATCAGAGTCCCGATCTGCTGCACCACGTAAAGGACAAAGGTGAGGGGGTGTTTCCATGAGGCCAGACCAAGTCTGACAAGTCTCTGCCACCCAGTAGCGGGCATCAGGGACCGCCACATGGGCTCACATTAACTCCGATCGCGAGTCATAGCGTGCTGTGCTTCAGAACTAGCCAACTATTGCTAAATTAAGTCGCATATTCAACTTGGCTAACTAACAATTAGCTAGCGTTAGCTAAACTAGCTGTGTTAGCTAACTAGCTGCATTAGCTAACCATAGAACAAGTCTGCACATTGGACCATTTAAATTTGATTTATACAAACAGCGAGAAAACATAGCGTTGTTGGAAAGGGTATAATTTGTGTTTAATGTACCCTACCTTTTATATTTGTATCCCACTTTGGCACCACTCGCGTCATGAAGTGATGTACAGCCATGCATGCAACACAGTGTTTAAATTTTTTGTGGAAGCGGGGGGTGAGGGGTCCGGGTGTAAATAGCCGAATAGCTGCTGTGTGACCCCGTCTGTAAGTTTCTAAGTCTGTAAGTTAAATCACGTAACAGAGATATCTCAAAAGGTAATGGCCTGATTGTCAAGAAGTTTTATGTGTACATTCATGACCCCAAGAAGAAGAAACCTATTGATGTTGGTGACCCCATGATCTTTCCTCTTGTGCCCTATCATGCCAATCTTTCCATTTTCAAATTAACGGATCTCCTGACCCATTCGTCATAATGTCACAAAATTTGCTTTGAATATTCAGGGTGAAACCTGTTGATTTTGGTGACCCTGTGACCTTTCCTCTAGTACCACCATATGGATTATCAGTCTGTTAAGACTGGAAATATAGGCAACTCTTGTTTCTGTCATCCCCAGTAAGATCCCCGGTAAAATGTTGCTTGTGAAAGTGGGGAGGTTGGTAGGCCTTGGCAGAGGTCTGCACTCTCCTGAGTGCATTCTTCTAGTATGACTTGTTTTTCTTGGTTTCAAAACACATGCATTGTGTTTCAAGACATTCTTCTAATAGTGTCTGCAAAGTCTTTTGCATTTCAATGTTTCTCTATTAGGATTCGGCTTTGGACTATGCTTGCCTCTTATACTCACACAAGTGTGAACATTTCTTCACCTTCAATTCATGTCAGTGGAGCAGCATTTAAATCAGCTTAACAATTCTGGTTGCAAATGTATTTCTCTTTGCAAGGTAAAAGTTCAGATTTGTTCAATTATGACCTGCCAATTCATGTGACTCACCAATGCTCAACAAACGTGGGAGCAGCTAAGAGGATTTCAGCTGTTGAACAGTGTATGTGATTGGCTGAAGTCCAGGCAGCATCATATCCTGTATGGCCCATTTTATGCCCTAGCATGTGAGGAAACTTGGCTTGGCCAAATGTTGGTGTGACCTAGCCATTACTCAAGACAATATGGAGTAAATTATAGCCTAAATGGTCCAAGCAAACAAGGTATGAGTTATAAAACCAGCTTCTAATAATCATGCTCCTACTACAGACATTTCAAGAAAGGAATGGCTTCAGAAATGTTTTCTTGACGATCTGAAGGGCCAGCCTAGTTCCCTGACTAAATGAGTGATTTTTTTTTTGAATTGAATTGAAATACTTTATTATCCCGTGGGGAAATTCGGTTAAACTGACTGGTGCTCTGTTCAGACTATGGCAATAAAAACACCACTCTGGTCAGTATCAGTCAAGGGTGGTGCCATATTCTGTTTAGCTCACAATGTATTTTCAAAATTAAAAGAAGGAGCATTTGCAGTCCTTTCACTTATTGGGAAATTGTTTGTGATGATAATACAACTATTGCTGCAAATAACATGTCAGAGAAGCTCCAATTTTGCTGAAGAGCCATATTTTGACCATGGCGTATTCTGCCATCCTCTCACATTGAAAAATAAGGATATCTGGTTTGGTGTCCACTGCCATAGTCTGAATGTAGCATTAGTCACTGAGTCCACGTTTTGACCAGTGCATGAACCATAAGTCCCAGGGCTACAGAATTTGGTGGACTTCTATGTTAACAAGGAATGGGACGATATGTTTATCTCACGATTCGATTCGATACACCATAATGGGTTCACGATTTGATACAACCATGATACGATATAATAAAAGTAAAAAATAAAATGGTGATTGCGCCCTCTGCTGTACAAACTGTAATGAGTGATGGAGAGCTTGTAAAGGTACAAAGCCTCTACTTTGTGATTACTACTACAGCAGAATAAAATGCAGCTGATAGCGCAATACATTTTTCTGCCCCAGAAATCATATTGTCATGTTTTTGTGTTGTGATATATTGAATTTCTATATATTTTCCCATCCCTAATGCTAACCCACTACTCAGACAATGACAGCTATTGTGTTGGCCAGATGGTGGTGCTATAATGACATTGTCTAATTTAAAGATTTAAGAATTCATGTATATTATGGCCTATGACAGTAATCATTTGTGAACACAAGCAACTCCGAAAGCCAGAGACCACAATGCTCAGACTCAAACTTGTGATGTCATCAAGTATGAAGTCTGGAGCTGCTCCATCGAGAATTAATTTGGAAATACAGTTGTAAATAAATATGACAGAGAGAGCACCCAGTGGTATTTTTTGGGAATAAGGGTACATTTTCCGAGTTGGACCTGATAACATTAGGCCTACATAGAATAAAGCTCATTTGGGTATTAAAGCTGAGACAGACATTCCGTTGGTCCACAAAAACTCCCATTCACTGTCTATGGAGCAGCCCCAGACTTCATACCTGATGACATCACAAGTTTGAGTCTTTGTTCCATAGTTTCTGGCTTTGGGAAAGAGTTGTTCATGATCACAAATATTGATTGGACTGTCCCAGACCATGGCAATAACATATATGATTTCTTAAATTGGTGGTGTTAAATTGGTCATGTTAACCGATTGGGCCTTTCATTCCATCCGCTTTGGCGTCTGGTGTGTTTCTAGCGTTACGCTGAAAACACGGCAAAGTGCCACGCAGCTCTGTGTAGTGCCGGGAGGTCCAGCCAGTTTCCTTTCAGCGCCCATGTTAGCTGATTGGGCCTTTCACACCGGCCACGCCGTGACACGGAGCTTTGCGGCCGACTTGCAATCTTCAGCGATAGTTTCGGCGTCTGGTCTATTTTCTCTGCATGCCACAAGAACCTCTTTGTGTGACTGGAGCAGAGGAGCAGAAACTCTTGTTGACTGGCACGGAGAAATGGCTTCTGGTGTGAACAGCCAGGCTCCTGCTTGCACGGGAATTGACGCTTTGTGGCACTTCGGCGTCCGGTGTGTTTCTAGTGTAAACCTGACTGAGACAAACCTGCCGACATATCCTGGTGTCCATGACACTTTTGCCACTAGGATCACCCATGTCCACCATATTGTATTTCCATCATTTTGCATTTTTGGAGAAACCATTTTTTCCATAACACACAACTAGTTTGCAAACAGGCCCAGTCAAATAAATGGCATGGATGCCAGTAACCAGTGAACTTGAAAAAGTCAAAATCCCAGCACAAAATTGGCCATACCTTATCGACTGTTTGTCCAATCATCAGAAAACAAAGTACATATGTAGAGGTTTGGCATCATTTCCACGAAAGTATTCCAAAATCAACCCATAGGGGTCGCCACAAATAATGAAGATGTGCTCCTCCCTAACACTACAGTGGCGATGGCTTGTCAATTGTTTGTCCAATCATCATAAAATATGATACATACATTATATCAAGGACACAATGGCTCTGTCTCAATGCTGCTGCTTCTTCAGTGCCTTGGATGACCATTCAATTGCTGCTTGCAGCTGTCAGGTCCAGCTGTAATGGGCAAGAGAAGACATTAATTTGTGAGACAGCAATAATCCATGTGAGCAGCGTCCTTGTTCAAATCAACATGTGAATAATTACAGCAGTCCTTGAACACTGTCAGCTGCTGCTACTGGACTTGCATTATTAGCATTATTATTATTAATTATTAGCTATAGCAGGCTGGCTGATTCAGTCCTGCACATTAGTCCACAGTAGGTTTTCCTTTACAACTAACAGCTAGGCTTTCTGTATGAACCTACCAAAAGACAAAATAAATGCATATTCCTCTTTGAATGTCTCACACAAGCTTAACCTTTTTATATAATAACAGAGGTACAACATCTATTGGGTAGATAGTGGCTAGCATCTTCGCCTAATAGCCTTTGAACATAGAATGCCATGCTCATACAACTATCACAGTGATAGAATAGGCAACCCCTGTCAATTCAGTGAACTATCCAAAAGCCAGACACACAACACAGGCCAATTATGTATGAATGCAGCTTATTTACAGGATAACATGGCCTCATGAAGGCATAAAGCCTACCGTGTAGGGTATTGTAGGGTTTGACCCGGTCCACTGTGGACAGTTGATTGCCCCTGCTATATAACCGACAGGCGCGTGCACCTCGTGGGCATCAGGGACTGTAAAACCTGCGTTTGATCTCTGTGACCATGTCAAAATAAAGGTTTATCCCTTTTGTATGAGATTGTGAAGCTCTGACTGTGTGCATATTATTTGACCAGGCTGCCGCCCAATATGCAGTGCGTCTCCCTACTAAAGCCCCTAAAGCCCTGCCTTCTGAGATGAGATAGCCCACTCTCTGGTTATTAAAGCCGATACGCGTGCGGTGGAGGCTTTTTTTTTGAATGAGGAAAATAGTGTCTGCCAAGCGTCACATGGGGCCAGGACAAATCGCTTCCTGAAATGATCGTCGTTGGCTCATTTTGTATTTGCCCTTCGTAACATTGCAACGTATTTATTTCTTGTCTGGATTTTGTTTTCTTATTTCTGCCGCAATGATAAGCAAAGTTAAAAATGCGATGTCCACCTTTGTGGGAGGGATGATTCCACACGGCCACCACCACCAACACTCAGGTAACGGTCAGAACTGTGGACCGGACGGTCTACCTCCACGGTTCCCGTATGGTCGACCGGATTTTTTGGACCTTACTCCGGAGCTCCTTCAGTATTCGACAGAACATGCATCGCGACCGGTGCTCACATTAAAGAGGGACAGCAGGCTTCCTTGGCGCACGGGATACGCAGAGTGAGTGGTTACTTACATGAAATATAATTCGTTCATGATTATAATGACAATAATAGGCTAATAAAGAAAATTCACACACAATTATGTTTATCATGTGCTAGTAAGTAGACCAGTGTCTTTTGTTATGCGGCGAAGAATTACCGTGAATTGTTTTGTATTGCTGCATCCTCAGCAGCCGTACATTGTGTGCAATGCAGTAGGCAAAGAGATGGCAAAGATGGCCTGTCTCTATTGTACAATTTCAACTGTATTCCCCACCTGAGTCAAATCCTCTCAACTGTTTCTTCTGATAATCTTGTTGCGGTGAGAGTGGTTTGCCACATAGTTATTATACAAACGCCCTACAATCACAACAATGGTCTCATTAAATCATATATCATACCATCAAATGTACGAAGCTTTGACTGTAGGTGGTATTGAAAGTACCATTGGATGAGGAAATGATGTAGTTTCATCAGACATGCCCACAGCATACAAAAGTGAAAGTAAATAATTTAACCTGTGAATTGTTGGTTTGTCCCCAATCATATTTATAAAACTACAACAACAACAACAACAACAACAACAACAACAACAACATTATACATTCTATAAAACAAACTCTTTCTTTTTCACATATAGCCACACACAGACACACACACACACACACACACACACACACACACACACACTCTCTCACACATGATGGCATGTGTGTGATGGCAGTGCATGTGCTTGTGTGTGCGATAGGCTACTTTGGCTAACTGACTGTTTACTGCAGCTTCGGTGTGTTGCCTTCTTGCAGTCTTTCACACAGGAAAAAAGGTGTAGATATAGTTCCTTTAAATAATCACCTATGCTGTTCCAGCAACCTGTACATAGTTGCAGATTGAGTACCTGTGTATCTTGGGTTTTACTTGAGTTGATGGCATGCAGAATCACACACCTGCAACCCTGTTGCAGATACAGACCAGGCAAAACCAAATCGACCACCAAAATAATATAATTCACTGTGTCAGCTAGAATGTGCTGCCTGGTTTATTCGAGGGAAAGAGGAAAAACACTTTCAGACGTTCCATTTGTCTCAGAGGGGAGTCGGAAAGAGCTGAATCGCTCCAGTCCTGTGCGGGCCATACCACTGCATGCAGTCCACCCCTGTCTGTTCCCCGGGACCTTGCATTGAAGCAGAGAGAGAGAGAGATAGAGAGAGAGAGAGAGAGAGAGAGAGAGAAAAGGCTGAGTCATACACAGTGGCTCAAGGGACAGGGAAGTGTTTGTGATGAGGATGCAAGCAGGACCTCTTTTCAGAAGAATTAATGAGGAAGAGAGAATGAGGATCCAATACAAAGAAATGTTGATTCAATTGAAGCTATTGAGCTGTGTGCACTGTGTACTGTATGAGTGTCACAGTTTGCATTCTATAGCATACTATCATCACCTGTCAATCAAAACATCATAATACGATTGTAGCATGGATGGTATTACACTATACACAAATCTACTGATAGTCAGTCAATACCATATTGGGCTAGAGTTGTAATATTCAGAGAGCTTGTTTTGTATTCTGTATGTGTTGGGGCATCCAGTAATTCCCCAGTCCTTGTTGTTAAGTGCTGGCCAGTTGCATTGTGGAGTAATGAGGAAGAACAATGATGGTCTAACAGTGTAGATGGAAGCCGTCCAGTTGGAGGCCACCCTGCTGGCCTCGGTCCAGGCGCCGTGAAAAGTGGACACTTTGATATCACTTAGTTAGAGCCAGCAGTTATTCACTACACTGGTTATGAGGATGCTGTGGTAATCTTTACCCCCCCCCCCCCAACACACACACACACAGGTGCGTAGACACATGCAGCATTATTAACACACACTCACACACAAACAAGGTCACAGTAACCCAAAACTCTGCAATATGCAGAACTAACGTATATAGCTTGGCTGCATTTTGTGGAACATTTCAAACCTAAAACCTCTCTATTTTGGTTTAATCGATAGCTGTAATGGAACTGTTCAGCATTGCATCAACCTCCTCAAGCCAATGCACTTAAGAGTAAGTCACTCTAAGAGCTTTTGTCTAATGGCTATATAATGTAGATGTAATCTCCCAGCAGCTGGCACTAGTTTCTACTCAGACACTCTGTTGATCCTGAGAGGCAGCTAAGATGCTGCGTGATTTGGCAAGACTACCTTATATGATCAATGATGCATATTTCCTCAGTTATGGTGTAAGTAAGTGTTTATTGCTCATCATCCTGTGTTTTCTTTTTTACACATATTTGTAGGGCATTTCTGCTTTATTAGCTAGATTGTACACAGTATAGAATGATAGGAAACATGGGGGAGAGAGAGGGGATGACATGCAACAAAGGTCACGGGCCTGATTCGAACCCAGGACATTGCGGTCACATGGTCATAACTTGGTGAGCCACCAGGATGTTGTCAGATCTGTTTACTTATTCTCTGTTTTTATCTTTTTATCTTTCTTTCTTTCTTTTTTAAACTAAGTGTATGATTATTGATATTTATATAGGAGAGGTATCCTCATCCTCATCAGCCTTTTCTGGCTTCTAGCCTCTCCTGCACAATGTCCAATCTTTTTAAAACCTTTGATTGTCTTTTTTCATCATACGTGCAAAATAAATGACACTTTTCCGCTTCACAGTGCAGCAAGTCTGCTTTTGCAAAACATATGAATTGCTGCGAAACTTCCTTCCTGTGGAGGACTTGAGAATATGACCACACAGGTCCCTTCATGTTTGGCACGCTACAGCTTACGAGGCTTCATGAAGCAGGCCTGTGGTATCTGACCATCTGTCAGCATCTACCTGACGTTGCATCACTCAGCTGCGACCTGATGTTAATGTTACTTGACTCCTTCTTCTTCTCCTTTCATTTGAAATGTATTCACGTGATAAACAGAGGAAGTGGATGTACACACACACACACACACACACACACACACACAAGAGGTCAAGATGCTGTTCTTTACAGTTTCATTCCAGATATTGTATTGATGACCACCACTGTAATACAATTTGTATTTTGTCAGTGTAAGATGAGGAACATATTAATACAAGCCAACGTCATTGTTATAATAACATGAATAGACATTTCATGGGAGGAATGTGTGACAGGAAACCACAGGCAGCCCAAATAAGAATTATTTCAGTGTGATATTACCTTTATTTATTTACAGCAGCTCTCAGTCAGAACTCACCTTGTAGTCCACATCACTGAAATAGCATCTCCTTTTACTGTATGTTCCTGCTGAGCTAAAGTTTTCTTTTGTCTATTACAGTTTTTTTTATTCTCAAAAAAGGATATGTAATAGAGTATGTCATTCTTAGATGGACAAAAATAAAATAAAATGTATTATTTTTTGTCTCAAAAGCCCCAGAGGCCTTTAATAGGGAAGTCACTAGAACTGTAAACTTCCGCTTTTAAAGTCCTCCTGCATGACATAGAGGAGGAATCAAACGCAGCAGCATTCTTTCCCTCCCCAGACATGACCAATCATTCTCAGTCACAAGTTGTTGAAACATATGACTCAGACAAGAGATATCTGACATTGTGTTTTGAGGTTATTGGAAGGCTTGTACTGTGTGTCATCGTTAGGGTTGCAACATTTCGGGAATATTCAAAGCTGGAAACTTTCAATGGGAATTAATGGGACTATATGGGAATTAACTGGAATAAAATGGAAATATAGGGGTTATTTGCACAGGCTGTATTTACTATGTCATATGCAGGTAGAAACATAAACCTTTTACCATAGCACAAGCATATATAACTGCAAATAATAAAAATTATTATTATTATTATTTATTTATTATAAAAAATTTTAATATCAACAATTCAGTTGATTCTTTACATTGTATTATATTGGAGTGCTCTACACATGTGATGGGAGAATGCACTGTGCATGCAGAGGGTTGTAATTCTACTGAATTCTCATGAAATGTGATGCTTTAAAGTCTGTCTAAAGAGAAGTCAGTTCACTCTGCCCCATCTTGAGGGACAGAGATTAACAAATCTAACAAGACCAGACCGCTATCTCTTTGAATGGGGAGTCATCATATCTAAGAATCTGTCATACATATAATCTTTAAGAATGTTCTTTCATATTTGAAGTCACAAGTAAATTACTGACAACACAGAATGGTTAAGTTGGTCAAAAAGGACAATTTTGTGATAGAAAAGTGCAATTTTTCCACTCAGACCAGCTTCTACGCATGCGCCATACAGTGGATCTGCCACAGAGTCCTTGGTTACCATGGCAACCACTGATTCCCAACCTTTTGGCAGAGATTGTTATTCATTTTAAACACATTTCTCACATTTCACCTCAAGATGCAGAAAATTATACTTTCACTCCACATAACCTCAACTTATTATGTGTATTTCCCCCAAGATAAGATTTTTTATTGAAACAATTTCCAAAACTCCCAAGGTTAACTTATCATGGAAACTTGCCGGAAATTTACCGGAAATTTTCCGACCCTTTGCAACCCTAGTCATCTGCTGCCTCTACTACTTTAGAAACACATCTTCCCCCACATCCCACACTGTGCTCAATTAGGGCTTGTTGAAGGCATGTGACCACTCTCAAAACAGTCAGCTGGCTGTGCTACAGAGAGGCCGGGGGACCCTTTTAGATTAAGTTTGTGATGTTGAGAAGTAGATTGCCAAAAATCAAAACCAATGGAACAAACTCTATTACACAGTAAACCTTTTGTCATTATTATTAAGTTGGCTTGACAAAGCCAACTTACTGAGATTGTAATTGCCTTTTTTGTCAATGCTGCTACTCCTACATATTTAAGCTACCAGCCTGTAGGGTGTGCTTGTGTGTTTTGTATG
>OMKL01046296.1:4009-22595 GCA_900302295.1 Parasudis fraserbrunneri
ATTCCAACAGTAACCCAGGACCTTCCTCCTCTGCTTTCAGCCTTTTCTTAGTTCAAGGTCAGAGTCATGGACCAGTCTTGGCTCCAGTTCAGTGGCCAGGGTGGTCTACTAATGTAGGTTGGTACTGTTCCCTAGGTCTGGGCAATATTTTAGTTTATCATACGGTATATCATCTGTGTTATCATATCGTGTTTTTTTTGTTTTTATATATGTATATCATGAATTTGTGATAGTTTTGTTGTCTAAATTAATGCTAAAAGGCAAATAGTCACAAGAATGATTTCTGAAATGTTTGAGAATGTCATTGAAAATTGCAGTTTCAGGTTGATCACAGCTAATTCCCATCACCGTGCAGTTCAATACGCTGAACATCGACATTATCTAACATGTGAGTTTTGATACCTAAGCAGATATTGTGATACATTGTACACTGATATCAAAAAAGTTCTGAATATCGTGAACCCCCCCCCATATCGCCCAGCCCTACTGTTTCCATGAAATAGAGATTTGAATGATCATTTGGCCTTATTTTATGCTTAAACCAAGTACATTTCACACAAAAACACAATATTTATCTCTCACTAGAATTGCACTGTTTTGACTGGTCACTATTAACAGTCATCAGTGGCCACCAAGACATCTATATCGGCCACCTACTGTATCTGTGGCTAAATAGGACATGAGGCTACAGATGTTAATTTCTTTATGAGAAAGCATGCGTCAGCCAGTGATCTACAATGTTTTGAAACCATCTTAACGTACTTCCCCCTGTGAATTTTGAACCCCGTCTCTTTGAAATGCAGCTCCTCAACCCCCACCCCCACCCCCCTCTCCTTTCCAAGTAGTTCCTAGGATATTTCTGGGGAGGGGACATCTGCAGAGTTAATGCAGTGCATGAGGAGCAGGCGGACCGCAGAGTCACGCAGAGCCTCTTCCCTTCCCCTGTACACTCTGTCTCCACAGCGTTTCCTCTGGGACAGCAGTGCGCTGATCCTCAAAATGTGCCCTCAACTTTCAGACAGAGCTTCCAACTCTCACGGAGTACTGGCGCAGCACAGTGCCGCTGAGAGGTCAACTGTTATGTATGATTCATAAACTTGGTATTCTTCTAATAAATGCCTTTCTTGTTCTTTCCTCCCCCGAACAAGGATGGGCTATTTGTTTTTGACGATGATATCATATTATCAACATGCCATGGTTATGAAGATGTCATAAAGCAGATCAGATTCACTGGGAGTCGAGATCAAAGTTTTATCATTGACTAAAGGAAAGACTTGTTGCTGTTATGAATGAGGCTGCATGTGGTACCATACAGTAGGTATAAATTACTTGTCGAAGATGTTTGAATTAAAGCTGCACTATGTAGTTTTGGGATAGAAATTTCAGCCTCCGAAAAGTCAAAATAGTGTATGATAAATCTTTAGTACTGAATGAAGAAAATATCCCAAAAGGAAAACTGAATCCCTGGAACACTGCATGAAGCTAAAAATGAGCTGTGTGGCTGTGGTGTTCTATCCTCGCACAATATTTACAATAAAAAAAAATAAAAAAGCATCGTCTAAGGTTAATGTTGGTCAACATTGTTTTCAAATGTCATTTGTTGCATTTGTGTTGAGATATGAAATGGGTTCTAAGCATTTGTAACTAATTATTCTAGAGGTAATTTTTTCTTCCCAAATTTACATTGTGGAGCTTTAACTTAAAGTATGTCATAATTTTTATTTTGAATTAGGTGATCAAAACACAGCCCACATATTAAATAGAAGATGTTGAGTTAATCTTTGTGCATGTATGTAGTCGGGCTGCCCCTTCTTAGTTGATTAGTCGACTAATCAGCTGTTAAGATCTTAGTTGACTACAGTGTATTTAGTCGATTAATAATTTGTAATGATTTTCACCCATGTATGAGTTATTCCTGAAAAATTATGTGCACCTCCCTGGCATGATAACATTCACAAAATTCGTATTGGTCTTTGATTAACTCAACATGCAGTTTTACATGACTGAATTCATTCGCAACTCAACAATGTGAGAAAAGCCATTTTACAGTTTTGTATTAATCAACATAATCCTCTTGACTATTAGTCAACTAAGATCTTCTGCAGTTGCGGACAGCCCTGGTGTGAAAGTACACAACAATGTGAACCTCTCATGCCCACCTCAAAATCAAGATGTCTAATGTCTCTAGCAGCACCTTATCACAGACATCTTTAAATTAAAACATCTTGTTTTAAGAAGTGTTTTCACGGTTATTTGTATCATGCTTGAGCATGGTAAATGTCAAGAAATGGAGCTCGATCCCGAAAGAGTACAAGTTTATCTGTACAAGAAGCTTCCCTTTCAGCTTTGACCAAAAAGTATGATCCAAAAATATCTTGCTTTACTTATTTTTTTCCTTTCACATTTATCATTGGTGAAATGTATGTTAATTTAAGGTGAGGAAAATGTATTTTTTATCACTCAGTGGGCTTGATGCCTGAGCCCCAAGCTTTATTAGGCGTGTGTGTCTGCACTC
This sequence comes from Parasudis fraserbrunneri, assembly GCA_900302295.1. Classification (NCBI taxonomy): domain Eukaryota; kingdom Metazoa; phylum Chordata; class Actinopteri; order Aulopiformes; family Chlorophthalmidae; genus Parasudis; species Parasudis fraserbrunneri. The sequence goes on from OMKL01046296.1 coordinate 6,525, forward strand.
TTCATATCACTCCTGATGGCCAAAAACCTTGTATTTCCAATTTTTGAATTGAAAGGTTAAATGGTCCTTTATGCTGTGAGCAAGTCTCATGACCCAAGGGCTCATGAAAACCATTCAAATCTCAGTGTGTAACTTCAAGAATACATGCATGTCGATCTGGAAATTATGTGGTTTTCCTTCATTCGTAAAATATTGACCCTTTTGGAGATTCAAGGTTTTCACCCGACAGCAGTGATGCCTATGTGTGCTAGCAGAACTCTCTTGTTTTGTTACCCCTGCACTAAGGGGAGTGAGCCTCCACCTTATTCCTCTCTGTTCATCTCTGTTCACATATACCTCACCCTCTGCCTTAGTTTGGGTTTGCTAAAGATGATTGTAAAATAAGAATAAACGACAAGACTTCTTCAATCATTTCGTTTCTGAAAAATGACAATGCTAAGTAAGGATATTAAAAAAAACTTTTTTCCTTTTATTTTTGTACGTATGTGCTGTGCACAGCAGTCAACTGTATTCATGAAATACCAATAAAAGTTTGTTTTTTACTGGTTGTTGGTACGGTGTTTTCTTTTATTCAAATCAAGGGCGGGGCAATAATTCATAATATATGCCAGTCGGTGGATGCTTTTATCTTGCATACATTTTTTTTTTTACAACCCCAGTAGGAATTGAACCCCTACCCCCCATCAGTGGTAGTGCCATGCTCTACCTACTGAGTGAAAGGACCACATTCAATAGAATTATGTTGTCGAAATTAATGATAAGCGCACAATAACTCAAACTTCTCATAAAATGAGATTTTGAAATATCTGGGAATATCATTTGTTTTGGTTTGATCACAGTTATTACCATGCAGTTCAATGCAATAAACATCAATTTGATTATTCAACATGTGATGCTTGCATCGGTCAGCAAGTATTGCGATATATTAAAAACACCTTACGGCTATTATGATATTCGTTTGTCAAAATGCCCTGCCCTGTTCAAAACTGAAAACATTTCAGTTGGCCTATTTTTTCACCTGAGGCACAATTATGCCCAGAATGCATCTGGCGGGTGGAAAGTAACTTAGTACTTACACTTAACTTCAACAACTGTTAAGTATAGTTTTTCGGTACTTGCACTTTACTTGATTATTTTCATTTTAAGGAATTATATAATTTTACAACACTTAATTTAAAAGGAAAATATCCTACTTTTTACTCTATTTGTCTGAACCCTGCAGTTACTTTTTACTTTAAAGGGTAAGTTCTGAATTTTTGACCCCTAGCCTATTTACCATTTACCAATGGTGTTGATTGGCAGAGTCCTTGCTCAGCACAAGCCTTGCTGTTCTTCATACAGATACCTGCAGCTCTGGCAAGGTAGCCACAAAACGAATGTAAAGTCAATGGGGCCACACTCTGAGAGTGGGAGGAAGGGCTGGCTGAGCTGGATTGCCAGTTGCAAACTGGGGATGTGCAGGTAATGGTCCAGGATAAGTCAAGGGAGCAAAGTAATGGAAAGCTGGATAACTTGGACCACTTGAGGCATGAAAGGAGCAAGGAGCAGGAAACTGGTAAGGCTGAGGTTGGTGACCACCAATTCTTGGAAATGGATTCAGCATAGGCAGGGTGTTCTGATTTGCTCCACCAGGGGGCTGAGAAGACTGTGGAATAGGAGGCTGAATTTGACCAGAAGGGGGGGTGGAGAATTTGACCATTCTGAATTTGGTGAGCAAGAGAACCAGACTGGAGCATGTGCAGAAGCTGTGGTACTGGGAGGACCAATGGGAGTCTTAAGATTATGTGAAACACGAGAAGCATTTGCTGATGTGGCAGCAGCCATAGGGTGGCGGACTACATTTGGTGATTGAAAAGGACTTCTTGGGGCTTGGACATGCTCAGTGAGCTGCTGAACTACCTTGTAACGCCGGATAATGTAATGATACTCGATAATGTAATAACTTTTCATAATGTAATAACGTTTTCATTTAGAAGGACTTTATAATGTAATAAAACCGGATAATGTAATAACTTGTCAGATAATGTGATAAATATCTTACATGGATAATGTAATAACGTTTTCCGGATAATGTAATAACACATTACATTATCTGGTCGTTGTTACATTATCCGGTGAGTAAAACTTTTTGGATGAATAACTTTATAACTTCATCGGATAATATAATAACATATCAATATCACTATGTTTTATTAAAAATGTGATAGTTGAAAAAAGGAAAAGTGTCACATTTTGCACAGACAAACTTGTAGAGAGAGACCAGTGAACTGTTGTTTCTTAGAGAGTATAAAATTGTAGTCAATTAATATGGCACCGATAACGTTTATGTGGCAAATACTAATGTAGCTATGTATAATCTTGTTCAAAAATCACTTTTTGTTTTATGTAATTCATATCAACTGTCTCACTTTGCTACATGCAGATATAAAATTAAAGTAAGAGGCACCTAGTGGCCAGTAATAAAAACTACAACCATGGAAAAAGTCTCAATTGGCTGACAGCATTTTGGAAATCCAATTGACCTATCTCAACTCTGCCCTCTTTTCTTGATCCTCCAATCACAACTGCTGCTTTCCTTGGACAAAGGAAAGGGACAGTTGTGATTGGAGGATCAAGAAGCGGCATTTGAGATAGGTCAACTGGAAGTCCAATTCTAGAGAACAACACCACAATCACAGTGGGTAGCATACACACTGAACAAGTTCCTTAACTGGATGTGGCACTATCTCAAAACATTTGGTGACTCAAACAACTATACATATTAACATTATTAACAAATGTTATTGGTGCTACATTGACTGACTACAAATGTATTGTCTTTAAAACTAGTTCAGTGGTATCTCTACCTACCTGTTCCAATTTAATTTATTTTATATTTTACTACAATGTTTTACTCTATTTCACAGTTACCTGCTTTGGCAACATTGCCAATGCCAATAAAGCATTATTGAATTGAAATGAACAAGGGAGAAATAGGGAGCATGTGCACATGCATGTATGTCTGTGCAAAATGTGTTGCAAAATGTGACAATTTTTCTCAGCTATTCTCGTTTAAATAAAACATAAATACAGTGACTTTGATATGTTATTACATTATCCGGTAAAGTTATTACATTATACATCCAAAACGGTTTCACTCACCAGATAATGTAACAACCATCAGATAATGTAATAAGTTATTACATTATCTGAAAAAAGTTGTTACGTTATCCGTTCCACATATCTATTACATTATCTGGCAACTTATTACATTATCTGGTTGTATTACATTATAAAGTCCTTCTAAATGAAAAAGTTATTACATTATGAAAAGATATTACACTATCCGGTGTTACATACCTCAACAGCTGGAGATGTTATTTGGACTGATTGTGTTCGTGTCTGGGTGGTTGATCGGTGACAAGCCACTGAATGCGCTGAGGAAGATTGGGAGTCCTCAGTGATAATCCTCTCAATCATCTGCACTTTCTCAGCAGTTTGATTTGCTTGTCTCATAATGTCCTTCATAGTGGCCAGTATGTGGCGTAAGAGTTCCTCCTGATTTGTTCCTGTTGGAGCACTTTTTCATTAAGGGCAGGATGTCTCCTTCGTTATTTGTGTTGGAGACCAATTGTGCACCTTCATGTTCACCTCCAGGTGCATCATCTGGTGCTGCGATTTCTCCATGTCTTTATCCAACATTTTGCACATTAAATCTTCCAAGTGTGTGGGGGGTTGGGTTTCCCTTTGTGACTGTCTCGCTTCAGGTTCAGAGATTTCATCCATGGCAGTGAAAAAGCTCCGGCTTGAAGGACCATTGAAATGAAGCTGAGATTGTAATGTTCTCATTACTGGCTTTACCACCATGGGGCAACAGTTAGGTTGCTGTATGAAATTGCAATGTCCAGGTCAAGGTTTCCATTTCATCCATGCATTCATTTAACGGGTGAACAGTGATATAGGGGTCATGAAGGTGTGTGGTTTCTAAGAACAAAGAAAGAAATCCCAAATTACCAAACAAACAAAAACATTGCCAAACTAAATCAAGTGAGAACAATAATCAAGGAAATTAAATATATTTAAATGTTACCAAATTACACAATGTTCAAAACTATAACTAAATAAAACAGACAGCAATGGATCAAAGAAAACGTAGTTGGGATATAGAATGCTGAGGGATTGTTACACAAGCCCTGAAATAAACGCTGAAACCTACTCCACAGTGCACCCAAAGCAGATTTTAGCATTTATTTCAGGGCTTTTACAAACTGGAGCATGGCCCTATTGACTTTGCATTAGTTTTGTGACTAACTAGCAGGAGCTGCGGGTATCCAGTATGAAGAACAGTATGGATTGTGCTGAGAAAGGACTCTACTGATCGACAACATCATGGGTATGTAGGATATAGGGCTAGGGGGTCCAAAATCCTTAACTTAAAGTTTTGCATACAAAACTTAAAGGTAGAATCTGAAATTCAATCAAACAGTGACCTCTGTTCAAAAAGAGCCCTGCTTGGTATTGCACTTTTTCTAATTTTTTGTTTTGGTCTGATATGTGGGATGGAGTTGAGGGGATAGGAGATGGGTTGCTATTGTTGGCCACACCTCAGGTTCTGTCAAGAAAGGTCGGGAGAAAGTATAATAAGTTACTTTATAGCTGTACTATGGTATATACATTATATAATATATAATATATATTATATATAGCGATATAGTAACTTGGCAGAGCCTGAGGTGTGGCCAGCAATAGCAACCCATCCCCTATCCCCACTCCCCACTCAACTCCAACCCACACATCAGACCAAAACAAAAAATGTAAACAAAATGCAATACCAATAGGACCTTTTTTGCCAAGAGGTCGCTGTTGTGACGACATTACAGATTCTACCTTTAAAGTTTGATAAGTTGACGCACTCTCAAAGTTCAAGTCTGACAACTTTAAGAGGAAGTAAACAGAGCCAGCATTAGTAAAGCACCAACCACTTTAACATAACCTTTGGAGGGCAATTCATTGAAATACAAGGACGTTATAGAGAGCATGTACTTACATTTTTTATATTTAAGTACGTTCAAATAAAAATAAATAAATAAATAAATGTTTACATTGAAGTAGAATTTTCAGTGGAGGACTTTTACTTTCACCAGAGTACTTTTGGTGTGTCTTTGGGTATGTCCACTGTTGTGGATTTGTGCACAGTCATGGTTGATTGTTCATCTGAGTTCAGATCTTTTAATTAGCCTACTGCTCCATGTGTGTCCTTCATTCAGTCATAATAAATTCTGTGATCCATGGTGAAAACAGATGAGTTGCCACATGCCAGTGTAAATCCAACCATTTATAAACTCGGGTCATTCATAGTTTATTGTCTTCATTGTCTTTTGCCAAGATGCAGTTTCTTATTCAAATGTAAGTTGCCTTTATCTCTAGACTTGAAAAAATGGATAGACTACACTATACTAAAAGGAGAAACAGAATACCACATAACTAGCCTACTGTATACACTTAAGCTTAGATAATGGCTCCCTCTGCTGTGGGACCTGTGGAGCTGTTGGAACTGGACAGGTAAAAGAAGTAACAAGTGAGCTGCGCAATTTTAAATAGAATCTGTACTTTTTTATTTTATTTATTGAGGCCTATACTGTCGTCAGTTAAAATTCTACACATTGTTGGAGCACAGTACTAAAGTAATTACATAAATTATTTAATATATGCGTAGCTCCCTATTTTTTGTACACAGTTGTATAAGAATTGGAGACATCATGGAGATGACATTAAAGGTTTACCCCTCTAGTGCAAACATAATGTAAACCCTTGAACATATAGGGCATAAGCTAATGATCAAGTTTAAAGGCACAATCCGTAATCCAAATTTTAACAAATATGGGTAGCCCCACTACCATAAATAAAACCCGAATGGAGACATGTTTTTATTCTCTGGTTGATTGAGTGAGCTCTAAATAGAAGGTTAACAACAGAGGGATTTGAGTTTTTTGTTGTATTTGTTGTATTTTGTAGCTGTAAAGAGGTTTGTTTGCATTGGTAATGTTTGTAAAAACTGTATTAAACAGACCTATTCTGATTTGCAGTGGGTTAAGAGAGTTAAAAATCGGATTGTGCATTAAGTTGGTTGAGTCAAGAAACTGCATAATAAGACGACTTTATGGTGACTGACCAAGAGCATCAGGATAAATAAAGGGAGGTGGAAGTGCCCCTTCCGCTGCAAGAAAGCCGCACATCTGCTTTGGGGGCGAGCGCCGCGTAAAGGATGTGAGCAGGAGTGGCACTTAGTGCCTTTAAATAGAGACGCTTACAAACTTTTGGACAACAGATCAACTGAAGACTTCTAACAACTCGCAGCAGAACGTATCGATTTGTACCAAGGATGGAAGGACATAAGAAATCGGGGATGAGGGAAGGTATAGTGGCTCTCCTGCTCGCAGTGCTCCAGGGATTTCGACTGGTGGAATCTGCCCCCAATCCATCACCACTTGTTGGATCCAACTGGGGGAACCCAAGGAGATACGTTCACCTGCAGACATCCACAGATGTTAACAACTTTTACTTGGAGATCAGTTTAAATGGTCATGTGCGCAAAACTACGGTCAGGAGTTCATACAGTAAGTATTTTTGGTATTTTTGTTTCTTTTATTTTCTTTTTATCATGAATGTTGGCCTTCATGTTTCTAGAGTGCTCCAATGTAACCATTTCCTCTTCCAGGTGTGATTTTACTCAAATCTGAAACAAGAGAACGCGTTGCCATCCTTGGCGTCAAAAGTAACCGTTACCTGTGTATGGATGCAGAGGGGACCCCTTTCAGCTCTGTGAGTAAACAAAGTTCCATTGTTCATGAGAGGCTACTTTTTATTTAGTGGACAACCTATGACTTAAGTAACTTTATATTTTGAGTGTCTATTTTGGCCGCAACGAGTATTTTAGGCATTAGGATTTGAGACAGCTTCCGAAAAGACTAATCACCTTTACGCACGCATTTTAGGCAAGTTTAACAAAAAATAAGTTGACGTTTAGCACAGCGTTCTTAACAGTCTGGCATAAAAAAAGGAGGTTTGTGAGCTGTATGCTATAATTACACCTTACATGACAATGTCCTTCTCTCTGCAGCCCATCTGCCTCAGAGATGACTGCCTGTTCAACCACAAGCTGCTCGAGAACCACCGTGACGTTTACTACTCCACCAGAACAGGTATACTGTTCAACCTGGAGGGCTCCAGGCAGGTGTACGCTGTGGGTCAGAACCTCCCGCAAACCTCTCTCTTCCTCTCCGAGAAGAATACCGTGTCGCTGGAACGTCTCCTGCACAGGGAGAAGAGGAATCGGGTCGTGGATCCCTCCGACCCACACAACGTGTACTTTGGACAGACCGAGGAAGGCTCCGATTCTCAGGCCGTGCCGGAGGACGACACAGACCCGGAGAATGAGCCAGGAGAAGGTCGCAACGTCTCAAGGGAGACACCTCTGGCACCGTCTACTCACGACCCTTGGAACGTGCACTCCTCTAACCACGCAAGCCCTCGAATTACGGGAACGATGGGATGAGAGGGCATAACCTACCTGTATTCGTACACTTTTTTGCCTTTGTATTGTGTTCCTGTCGTTTTGGTTTTTACAGCTGGTCTGAGAAACCCACAATTTAAAAACAGGTATTGAGATGACATTTTCTGACCGTGGAAAAGTGTTGCCATGACAGATGCATAGGCATATGCATAGGCTACCTTTAAGGCCCCATCTGTTTATTTTAAAATGGACAGGCGTAGTTATAAAATGAGAATGTAAATCAAACTAATTTTGTGAAACGTGGATGCTTTTAAAGTTATTGTTGGGAGTGGGACGCCGGAGATCTGCTTTATTTTAATTGTGTAACTTTGGAAGTAGAAATCTTTACGCACAAACGCGCTGTTTACTGAGTCGGAAATAGCCTAGGCCTAGGTGAATCTCAAAGAAATAAGAGATATCAACCTAAACAAAATGATTCCCATTTACTGAAGTTCTTTATTCATGGAAATTACGCTTGTCCATTCAGCCTTTCAAAACTCCATTACTTGTTTATCCGTTTTGTTGTGTTTATTTTATTTTTTTCATCGAGAGTTCAATCTAATTCATGACTTGAAGGAATGCCAGTCAACTACAGGGTAAAGAACTGCACCCAGTTCTGATTTTAAATCTAACCTTTTGTTCTGCAATTTGAGACAATAATTTACAGGTGCTGGGCACCACCAGCAAACAACTATAAGCCAATCCCAGAGAGTATTTATTTATTTAAATCCATTCATTTATTTATAGTATTTATATGGTTGCTTTGTAGTTAAATAAGAAAACGTGATGTCGTTGAATGTGTGAGTTGGAATTGCTGATGGAAACGAGTGTTGGTTGAATTTGAGAGGAAATAAATTCATGATGAGAGATGTGGTTTAGTGCTGTTTTATTTATTTATTTTACTTAACTTATGTACACCTCTTCTGAGGTTTTGCGAGCCTTTTCCTTGTATGTGTGAGTCAACTATTCCAGTGGAATACGTAAGCATTGACCCAGTCACAAGTTCCGGTCATTAGCTGAATATCCCACACTTCTTTCGCCTCATTCACTTTACCTACCAGAGTTTCAGCTGAGTCATCTCACCGAAAAGAAACATTTCAACACCATTTTCGCTCTAAGTGGAGCTATTTTTAGTCAAAGAAATACGTGACTTGCCAAAGAATTACATTATTAACCTTTGACCTGTTGAGCTTTGTGACACTAAGTAGCCTACCAAACTGCAGGGGAAGATCCAAAAAATGGTATTTAAAGATTCAATATAATAAGTTTACACTGTGACTCACTAACAACATAATACTACAACCCTTTAAGGGGTTTATGTAGGAGTGCACCCAGTATACCTGCAGTTGTAGCCTTTAACCCAGGCTACTCCAACTTTTTCCAGTGTTAGCAGAGAAGGAGCTGATTTATATCTCTTCTCGATGACATTCGATGGGAGGAACCGGCCCCTTCCCCTTCTCTTCTTTATACATATAAAGGTATTCCATCCTGTGCAACATAAAATGGGAATTCCACGTTTCTGTTCTACCCTGAGTACTTTCGATCCATGGATCGAAACGTTGTCCTGTCGATGTAGGCTCACAATCTAAATTTATAATCTCTCACTTTTTTTATTTATTTATTTTTTAAACCATTTTATTGATTTTATTGGTTGTGATTCCTCAATAAAAGTAAAAATCAAACTGCCCCATGCTGATGTCACTTTGTGTAAGTAAATATTTATCTATTGTCAGTGTTAGAGCCATTTCTTGCAAGCCCCTATAATTAGCTATAGTTTACATAATTTCAATGTAAATAGTTTGGCAGCACCTAGTGGTTGTTTTTGGTGCTGAACCAAGGGCACAGCGTCACCTGACTTCGCATCTCAGGGACGTCTTGCTGAAGGCAGGTGAGCTGGATTTGGTGGAACTGTGGAAGACGCCGCGTGGTTTTGGTTATTTTGTTTGGTTTAATCCTCGTTTTGTTTGATTCATTCGTTTATTCCCCCACTTTTTTTTTTAAATTTCTTTAGCCTATTTATTTTTGTGGAACGTTTGTGGAGGGTTTTGATTTCGTTCATGACACGACGACAATCACAAAGCAACTTGTAGCCCAACTCAACTACCCTTGGACCACCCGAAACATCGTGAGTAGCCTAGCTAACTAACCAAAAGACAGCGCGTTGATCGTTATGGCGTCTGTGGGCGGCTATTTTCGAACTTTGGTCACATTTGATTTAGAATATAGTAGCCTAATAGTCATAATTCAGTGATGAAATCCTTTACTCAAGTGGAAACAGAAATAGCCTGATAGAAGAGTATGTTGCTATAATTCTTCCATTCAGAATTCTACTTTAGTATATACACTTTGCTGTGTAATTCAGAATAAAAAAAATGCAATCTTTTCATATTTAACCTTCTATGCATTAACCTCTAGTTGAATCTGAAAGAGTCAGTGCAGTTGTTTGCTGTGATTGCTTCCTTTGAAAAGGATGATTCACGTGTTTAAGAAGCCTATCTGATTTGTCACAAAGTGAGAGTCCTTTCCGTCCACCCAAAAAGCACCACTGTTTTGTTTTTTGAGATATAATGGAAGCACTTTTTTTTTGCATCATGTCATACATGCAAGTGGATGTCAATGGGGGGCTTGAAGAATATTGCTAAACAACTTTTTGTGTTTAGGAGTCAGAATTGATATCAGCAGTGAAAAAGTTGTATCGTTGCATCCCTACTGAAAATGTGTCTATTGTGTATGGTAGAGTGCAATGGTAGCTTCACATTCTTCATATCTGAGTGAAATCTTATTTTCAGCACAATACAAATTCAAGGACAACTTGACTTTGTTGTCATGTTGTATTATGTGCAGTAAAACATGGTCCATCACAACCACTAGATCTAAGACAAATAAACTTTAAATATGGATATTGACAAAGTTCAGCGGTATGTTTCTGCCTTTGGTATGACATGATAAAAGAAACTGTGCATCACCCTAAACTTTGTACTGAAAAAAAACACACATTCAAAATAAGTGCAGAGCAATTCCAAACAATATATAATAGAAACACAGCAGTCATTATTTAAGGTCTGATAGGAAGATAATGAATTCCTCTCATAATACAGTACAGTACATTAAAGCCCCAATATGTGATTTTTTCCCCCCGACCATATCAATGTGGTGTATATTCACATACATTCTTGAAGAGTTTGATCTAACATAAGCTACTTGGAACTTATATTAACCCATTGTAAATCAGAATATACTGTAAATCTGTTTTACTAAAGCATTTCCAAACATTACCAGCTTAAACAAATCTTTTACAGCCACAAAATGCGGCAAATCCAATTCAAAACACATATTGTTAGACCTGTTGTCTATTTTTAGTCCTTATATCAACAGCTCAGTCAATCAACTAGACAATGAAAATATATATCCATTCCCATTTCTTATTTTTGGTGATAGGACAACCCATTTGTTTACATTTGGATCACTGATTGGGCCTTTAACCAGTTTTAGTTTTGAATAATGATCTACTGTAAAAGCTGCCTAGACTATTTATTGAATGTTGAAACGTTCATCATTTACCCTGTGTATGGCATTGTTGTGCATGCTTAGTATTCAATTACTCCACAAGGTAGGTCTGTGAAACTGGCACTTTTCCTCCTGTTCCCTTCAGTGTTCACAACCAAATCAGTTTTCAATTAAACACTGCAAAAAAAGGTGCACTCTGTGTGAATTCCGATCATTTGAAATGAGGACTGCGTAGATGTAAACACTTAAAATTATGTGGAATAAGTACGCCATAATATGAACCATAATATGGTTGAGTCTACATAGTCCTCAACCAGACAGGCCGGCAATGAGGACTGTGTAGACGCGACTGTTTTTAGACTTGCTTACGTGCTTATTCTACGTAACTGTGTGGATGAGTCTACACGGTACCTCATCCCAAACGATCAGAAATTTCACTGACTGCACCTTTAACATGTCCACAGCAACCTTGTCTTCCCCCTTTCTCTCACCTCGCACTATTCAGCATCTTTGAGGTTTGCCAGGTGGTCTTTTCTGTTGGTGAAGACACACCGGACCGAGGAAAGGACCGGGCCGGACTCTGCCCGGCTCAGGGTGAGGATGAAGCGGCTGATGCCGGTGTTGGGACAGGGTGAAAACAAGTGGGACATCTTTACCCCATGGGGCAAAGAACACTCCAGGTCCTCCACAAAATGTCTGACGGCCACGCGGATGTAGGCCCCGTGGCTCACCACAAGAGCGTGCACTGAGACACCCTGGAGACCGTCATCGGGGAAGCCGACAAGAGGAGTAGCAGCGTCTGAGACGGCAACATCAGGCCCGGGTCCGGCAGCGACAGTGTCTGTCCCCGTAGCAGTGGCACTCTGCCCCGGCCAGCCGTGGTCGTCTAACATCTGCTGAAAGAGGACCTTGAGGAATTTCTTGAAACGCAGCTTCACCTGGGAGCAAGAGTGACAGACAGAGACAGAACCAAAGCACACACAAATCATGAGAAAAGAATGTCTCCCAAATGTCTGATTTCAACATGCAATATCCCAGTAAGGCCACTGCATGGCACTGTTGTACACACAATACTGCCTTGACCTTGAGTTTCCAAGATGCTGGTTTCAACTTTCCTACTTTTATTAAGAATGACTCAATCGGTTTCCAAATTTTTAAGTCCAACAGAAATTAGATTAAGATAACGTTATTCTTAAAAATAAAGAATAAAACATGGACATGTGTGTTACTCAGCTATATTGTATATTTTAGCATTTTTAAAAGAATATTCTGTGACATTCCCCTTTAAAATTTCCTGCACTTGAGTCACCTGGTCTAAGGTTTCTCCTCCTGGAGGGGTGTAGTCGCGGCAGGACATCCCGGCAGCGTTAGCCATATTCTTCAGATCCTCCTTGGGCCGTCCTTCAGCAATGCCAAAGCCCTGCATGATGATTCAGCAAACCATGATTAAAGGGTGAGTCCAGAATTTTGGACCTCTAGCCCTATTTCCTACTCATCAATGATGTTGTCCAGAGTCCTTTCTCAGCACAATCCATGCTGTGCTTCATACCCAGCTCCTCCTTAGTTATCCACACAACTAATGTAAAGTTAATGGGGCCACTGTCAGATGTACATACTCGAAAAACAAACTGCTTTGGGTGCACTGTGGAGTAGGTTTCAGCATTTATTTCCGGGCTTGTACAGAGTGATTCATGGCCCCATTACTTTACATTAGTTTTGTGGCTAACTAGTCGGAACTGGGGGTATCCAGCATGAAGAACGGATTGTACAGAGAAAGGAGTCTACCGAACATCATTAGTAAATAGGAAATGGGGCTAGGAGTCAAAAATTCTGAAATGACCCTTTATGTTTGAAAACACCAGGGTTGGGATCAATTCACTTTCAATTAAATCAATAAAAAATGTAAACAGAAATTGCTGTTTTATTGCTGATGACAGAACATCCTTTCTTATTTACTTGTCAGTAGGTTGGATGATGCATGAGAAGATTTTCGGTATTTGAATTTTAAACAAAATCAACTTTCTGAATTCACTGAATTGATCCCGACCCCAGAGGACACACAAAACCTTACTAGCAGCACAGTACATAAGGCTGTAGCATTTGACTTCTGCTTTTAATGTTAGGAGAACATACCCTCTCTCTGAGTAATGGGTCCAAAACCATCTCCATGCCAGAGCAGTGAGCATTGTTCCTCAGAATTATTTCAGCAGTCTGAAAAAAATTAAATCACAACTGGGAAAGACTCATACTTCCCCTTGATGATTTGTCAAGGAAAAAACAACCAAGTCATCAATATACCTCTCAACACTGAGTCGAAGGTCAGGGAAGGTAACTAAGTCAATGTGCAGTCCATTATTTAATATCTTGGCACCTGGAATTAATATCCTGTTTTCCCCAGTATTTCCACAATGACAAGTACACAATAGAAAAAGACTGGTATTTTCCCAGGAATTAAAGCCTAAATAAAACCTGACGGGAAGTCGGCGGGGGACCTTATTTTAGCAGAAAGTTGGGCTAAAAGGAAGCTGGCTTTACTGTACTGAATCATAAATCTGTAAGTCTTTCAGTCACTGCCCAAAGTGTGCCGGATGAATTTTATGTTCTTTAGGTCACACAATATCGACAGACATAAGTAATGTATTGCATGTCTGTTATTTTGAATTGAGTCAAAACCAAGCAAGTTTCCCATTATAAATATCTGGGAATCTGTATAAGGAGTGACAGTTTTTCTCAGTGACACAAGGAGCACTGCAGTGTGTATACAACCCCAGATTCAGGTAACTCACTCATTCAGTACTTAACAATGAGACAACCAACAGCAATGTATTCAGTTTCTTAAGTCCACTAATTCTTAAGACCCCTATAACGTTCCACTAATAGGGAATGGCACTGTCTGTGCTGAAAGCAGACAGATACATTAACGGGGAACTACCAATTTAAGAATTCACACCTGTTATTCCTGTGGTCCAAGAGAGTCAAAATATTAGTGAACATAAACAACTCTCAAATGCAAAAACTCAAATTTGTGATGTCATCAGGTATAAAGTCTGAAGCGGCTCCATAGACAATGAATTGGGAAAGATGGTATAGATGACACTGAGAGCAACCAGGGGAATGTTCTGAGTATACAAGTACATTTTCTGTTTCAGAGCTGAGAACACCACTATAGAGTAAGGCTGTCAGAATGAATTTCAATATTTGAAAAAATAAATAAATACATAAAATCCACTGTTACAAAGCACTGCCCAATGTCTTATGATTTTGTCCTATTTTGGTAATGCCCATAATAGCAAATACAACACTCAATGAACTTGTTAATTGTAAGCATTTTACAGTGGTGTTCCACTGTAATGGTGTTCCTGCAAAAATGGAGTTCGATATAAGGAGCATTTCATTTCCAATTGACCTATCTTGAACTCTGCCCTCTTTTCTTCATCCTCCAATCACAACTGTTCCTAAGGTAAGCAACAGTTGTGATTGGAGGATACCCCAAGATGCCGTAGCTGTCTCCTTTCAACACAGAAAAACAATACCGTGAATTAGAACTGGAAAGATAGCTGCTGCCACCACAATACTGGAACGTTGATTATAACAGGTTTGCACCTTATATCCAATTCTATTTCTGTGGGAACTCCAATGGCTTATCAAAATTTTGGCCCTGCTGCCTGTTTATGATTAAAAAAAATAATCCTATCTGACTGTCCTGACACAAACTGCACAGCCCAATATGTGCTATGTAAAAATACCTGACTCCATCTGTTTTGCCAGAGAGAAAGATCATATCTCAACCACATATGATTAGGAAATTAAATTAATTTGTATGTGTGCAAATTCAGCCTATCTTACCTGGTGGGCACGCTGCAGGTTACTCACAAATGCATTATGGAACCTGAGGTCTCTGAGGTATTGTCCCACTGCTTCTGCCTGCTGAAGGCCTGGCTCTGACAAAGGAGTGTCCACTCCTTGACCTTACAAAACAAGAGAAGCCATAATGGATACTTTATTTAAAGGTAGAATCTGACCTCTAGGCAAAAGAGCCCCTCTTGGTATGATGTGTGGGTTGGTGTTGAGAGGGAATAGGGGATGGGTTGCTATTGCTTGCCACACCTCAGGCTCGACCAAGAGAGGTCTGGAGAAATTCACACTATAATAAGTTACCATATGGCTATAATATGTATTTATACAATAATATATATGGCTATGTTACTATATAGTTATATATAGCTGAGTTACTATAGTGTGAACTTCTCCACACCTGTCTTGGCAAAGCCTGAGGTGTGGCCAGCAATAGCAACCCCTCCCCTATCCCCACTCAACTCCAACCCACACATCAGACCAAAACAAAAAAAAACGAAACAAAGTGCAATACCAAATGGAGCTCTTTTGTCTAGAGGTCGCTGTTTGTCTGTATTACAGATTCTACCTTTAAGTGTCTCAGACTTCAGGCAGTCATTCATCGCAAAGGATTTCCAACCAAATATGACAACTTCATAAAAATGTTATGTTAATTTGTACAGTTACTTTTGGCCCCCCTAGAAATGGGTGGATAAAAAAGGCTACAATTCCTTAATAGTTCACCCGATACGGATGTGAACACTCTCAAATGAAAGCTGAAAGTCAGCGTTTTAGCAGTCATCATTCCATTTAAAATCCACTGTGCTGGAGTACAATGCCAAAACAACAACATTAATGTCACTGTACACAGACTTAACGGACTGCACTGTAGTTCTTTTCAGAAATCTAGTTCCATAGAAAGATTCCTAGAGATGGAATGAGCCACGTTTGAACAAGACGTCAGATGGAACCTCAAAGATGAAGACTCAAATAGATGCTAATTCATCACTCTAGAAGTTCCTTAGTTGTCATGTTCCTCTGTGTGTGTGTGTGTGTGTGCGTGTGTGTGTGCGTGTGTGTGTGTGTGTGTGTGTGTGTGTGTGTGTGTGTGCGCACGTGCTCGCATTGTTCTCATGTACCAATCAATGTCTCTCTCTCTTAATCTCCCTCCCTCAACTTTCTTCTTCCCCCTACACCTC
>OMKL01046347.1:0-10055 GCA_900302295.1 Parasudis fraserbrunneri
ACGGATACAGGACGACTTGTGAAGATAGAATTGGGAATTAGAATTTGAAATCGGAACCCTTTATATTCTCTCCTATTCCTTTCTCCTTTCGTCCCACTTATTAAGATTTGTTTCTCCTGTAATGAAGGGGTGGGATAGCCAGGCATGACTGGATTTTTTAGCTGGCTGATGAGTTGCATAACTACACGGTCGATTGATTTTTGTTAAACGTATTAAGCAGGCTAAACTTGAATTTGGGCAGTTGCTTGCAAGCTAATCATCGCTCATTATTTACTTGGAAACTTGGCTGGTAAATTCATTGACACTGCTCAATATAATGTACTTGATATGTACACAGATGGAAGCACAGTAAAGTACACTACAGCACAGCGTACAGGCTCAGAACCACCCAGTAATTGGCTGCGTTTAGTTTTTACTCAATATTCACTTTCCTTTGGACGGCAACAGTAGACAGTAGTACTAGCTTGAAAATGGAGATTCTTAGTGATTGTTGTTTTGATTTTAGCTTTCTTTTTGTAACATTTTGAGTCACGGGGCAGATTGTGTGGCATGTCTGATCCTGAGTCTGTTTTTAAACGTATATTTACAGTTTGCCTGAAGCTCTCTGAGCCAACTAGTTATTGGCTACTATGGGGCTAATTTACTGTAATATAAGAATTACAGTAATTGGTTGATTACACTAACCTACTTAATGTAACCACGTGTGCAATACTCTCCCTTGTATGTCCTTACAGATGCCTAAACCCAAGCAGGCAGTACACATAAGAACAGTTAGAACTGCTAAGTAACAACTATACCATTTATCACCTTGTATCACCTGCCAGAGCAGCAGCTTTGCCACCAGACACTACCCAACTCCTGTACTTATGTAATACATACCTTGACATACTCACAGTGCTTCATTTAGGGTAGGAAGCTACCAGTAGCACCACTACCAGCCAAATGCTGCTAAATTCTGGCCGTGGCTGTGGAGTTAACAGCAGAGTAACGACCATCATTCAGAGGTTGAAGTCTGTAATCTGCCACTGCATTCATTCACTGCTCTGTCTGTAATCATTCTGCGTAGGTCACTGTAGGATGTTTGAAGAGCTTAGTCCTTGTTGTACCTTAATTTTTTGATCCTGTAAGCACAGTATATCTGTAGCATTGCCAGTTCATGTCAGTTCCTCTGCCCAAGCCTCTCCCACATTTGCCTCTTCATCTGTAGTCTCATAACCAACCAGCCAGCTGATGCAGAGTAAAGACTTACCCAGTAGATATTAGGCAGCCGCATTTGAATGCAGATACTAGACGTGCATTCAGTTCCAGGCCACAGGCTTTCCCTTAAGTTAAATGCTTAATGTAACCTGCCTTTGTTTTGAGGGATGGATTTGTGTCTTGAGTGTGCCTCTGGGCCTATGTACACCTGCATTTCTCTGTGTGACAATGTACTGTATGTCACCCTCAAGTGGCACGCCAATGCACAAGACGCCAATGCACAAGCATCACATTTGGTCACAAAACCAACCAAATGAGAACAAGGGAAATGACTGTGAGCAAACATAACTAGGAACTGAATGCACACTAGCTCTAGCGTTTGTGAGGAGTAGAAAAAGGAGGGAGACATTGACTTCACAGGAGTTAGGGATATAACTGATTGCATGTAGCTGATCACATGATCAGAGGGTGAGTTGGTTTGTTTCAATGCCCCAGGAAGGCTTTTTTCCCCCTTGAATTACATCAGCATGCCCAGACAGGGCAACAACAAGCCAGTCAAAATTGCCCCATTTTGTTATTTGATCAAATCTGATGCAACCTGTGCCTTGCCTTGGTGCAAATGCAGTTGAAAACAAATGAAAGCGATGTCACTGAAGTGGCTGAAAAACACTGCTACCTACAGTCACTGTTCCCGTATGCCTGACTCCTCTGAGGTCAGTGGCCCCTTGCTATCAGAGTGCTTGTAAGATGCAGTGTGTGTGTGTTGTGATGGTAGTCTATAGAGTTGAGCATTAGGGATATAAACAGGTATATTCATGTAGGAAATGAATAAGCTTCTTTGCACATATATTAAATTAATACAAATATAAGAACGACTTGGCATTGAATTTTTTTAGGAGTTTAATTACTGTAAGTGTAACATTATTATAGTTTTTTTTTTTTTTTTTTACCTGTTCCACTCTTCTCTAGGGCACTGCTGTGTGTCTCTATACGTCTGTCTGTCTGCCTTTGTTTAATAAGACCTAATAGACAAAAAAAGGTTGTGATGCACTACATACCTTGCATGTTATTTTTCTTGGATGTTTTCTTTTTTATATATGTATATTGATTTTACTCAGTAGATTTAATTGTATCAAGTTTTATTTAAAAAGAAAGAAAAAATGTCTTTTTAGATGTTTCCAAAACCAAAAACTGAAAATAAGTGTATATGTATGTTTGAAACAAAAAAAAAGTGTGCGTATAAACGATCATATAATCAATCCTTGTTACAGTGTGTTTTCTTTAGGCTTTCTGATATTGTCACTGTTGGAGGGGTGTACATAGATGCATTGCTACTACTTTATTTCAAGCATTTGCCAATAAAAATGTTGCCTTGAAAAGACTTCATTTGTCATTGTTTTGTGTTTGGCATGGGATACAGGGAGCAGTAAGGCAAGTGTGAGCTGCCTTGGAAATCCCAAAGGAGAGATGTGCGTGCATGTGGAGGAATGATAAAGGAACTTTCATGAGTTGGGGGCAAAGTGTTTACAGTGTAATTCTGGGTAGCTGATTTTTGTGTGTGTATGTGTGTTACCATCTATGTGGTAGTGGAGAGGTGGCAGGTTGGCTGGCCAAAAGGTAAGGAGGTTGACCAGTAACCAAAAGGTTGCTGGTTTGATCACAGACAGGAGGGTGTATTCCAGCTCTAAGAGGGACAACTGGAGGGTGGCTGGTAAAGGATTGCATCCATCGTGCCCACAATCTCTACAGATGTGCCATTGAGCAAGGCAACAAAACCCAAACTGGGAAACCCCTTACCTCTGTGTGTATGTGTGTGTGTTTTTGCAGATACACATTCCAGTAGGTTAGCTTGATTTTCCAAAGAAGGCAAGGGTGTCCTAATACCTGACTCAACATATGCCCCATGCACAAATAAATAAGCCCTCTGTTTTGAATGTATCATATTCCTCCAGCTGCACCATGCTCTGTCTACACTCACGCTGTGGGGACCCATTTTCAAAAATGTGGATCACTTCGAGACTCAGAAAGCTAGAATCTTAAACACCTGCTGTTGGAAAACAGATCAGCTTTCTGAGTCCCTTGCATTGCAAAAAAAAAAGAAAAGAAGAGAGGTTCCTCTCAATATCAGCTTTTATCAACCATTTTATGGTTTTGTATAAAGCATATCAGTCAAATGACCAGTCAAGAATGTTAAAAATGCCAGAACTAAGAGATAGACTATCACATATGTTCTTCATCAATAATTTTCAGTATTCAGTGCCCAAATGACTAGATCAGATTGAGTTAGATTTTCGCCTATAGGTTAAAGCCCTGGCTGTACAGGCTCTTCCATATAAGAGAGAACTGGTCCCATAAGTAAGCCCTATTCTAGTCTTCTTTCAACCATTCAGTAGTTCCATGCTGAATAGGGGCATTGCCTATGGGACAGGGGAGCAGGGCATGGCCTTTGCTCAGGGCATCATGCTGAATAGGGGTGTTGCCTGCGGGACAGGGAACCCATGCATGGTCTTTGCTCAGGGCATCAGGGTTTGGTCCCCCTGAGTGCCCCTTATAAAATACGAAGAATTCGGGTGCATGGGTCCCTCTAGCGTGACTTTGTGGTTAAATTACATATTGAAAATGTCTTTATAGGGCACTCCTTCAGCCAGGAAATAAATGCCAGCAATGACTAGCGCGACCCCCCCCCCAATCCTCGATCTGAAAAGGGCACCTGGGGATCTACGACAAAAAGGGCAGGGTCTGAAAGGAGGATATGATGAGCCAAGATAAGAGCACAAGAACATTATGTCTGGTGTAATCATAATAGATATCGGCTAATGGTTGACATGTGGTTGTGGCCTTAAAACCAACGACCCATCTAATGAGCCTTCTCTTTTTTCTGTTGTTCCTTTAATAGTCATAGAATGCAAAAGCATTTAGCTTGTGTTGGAGTTAGACAGTATAAACGAATTATATTGTTCTGTTGTTTCCATTGTCCTGGGCACTGTAGTCATGAAGGAGGCGACTGGGACTCAGTTCAGTGTAACACCATGCCCTTATTTTAAGCCCCAAGTGATACATTCTTATACCCACTAAAACTTGACAGTCAATTCTGCTGATCGAGTCCATTGAGATGTTTTGATGTGCAGTTTTGTTAAAGAATTCTCCACAAGCTGAATTGCTTCCATTGTGAAGAGAGGCAACTACAAACCTTTCCAAAATGGAGTGGTAAATGACTATGAGTGATACTCATCTGTACAGATGTCTGAAGGGTCTTGGCTTCTTCTTTTTTTTGCCACTGTATTCTATAGTATATATACCATACTACTGTATACTATATTTTTTTCACAGAATATATTATGTTTTCTGTATATCACTATGGTATAACTTTTTTTTTTTTTTACTGTGTTATTATTTATTGCTTTTCATATTATTTTATGTGGGAGTGAGCAGAGAGTAAGCATTCCATTGTACTTGTTACATATGGCGAAAAATCTTCAATCTTGATGAATGATTTTCTATAGTTGCCAGCTAAGGGCTGACATAGACTTTGTGTTGTGTGTGAAACAGCTGGATGATGTGGACTGTTGCCTCTCCTCCACCTCCACCTGTACAGCTACATGCCTCTGTAGTGCCATTCACCTCCTTCCTCTCACTGTTGTCTTTATTTAACTAAAAACCGTTTATACTAACTGAATGATGTGATTAATTTCTGTGTGGCAGCAGTTTGAGAACATCATGACTGCAGAGGAGATTGTGGCTGCAGAACTCCCTCATATCCAGTAAGTTGTCCCTCCTGCCTTCAGCTCTCTACAAATATGACTCATCTAATCATTCAGTGGATATGAATTCAGGAGTATTGTCTGTCTTTTTGGTGGCCACCAACAGACAATAAACCTTGCTGCCAAGGTTGCTGCTGTGCACCACATATTCCATGTAAAGAAAACAGTCTGAATTCTGTTGCCTTTTTGTGTTTGTGAAACTTTGACAGTGACATTGTCTCCCTCTCAGGGCCAGACCAACAATCCAGTAAATTACATCAGTGTTGCTGGGAGGATAGTACTCAGTGGTCTGGCACAGCTGAACAAATGGACATCAGCTTTACAACTCTCAGTGAACTATTGTGTACTGCATTCTTTCAGGATGTGGTCTTGGTACCTGAAAGATATCCCAGCCACTGGGTCTTAAAAGAGTGATGACAGCTAGACTCAGAACAATGATGCTGTAGTCCAAAGAGGTGATTGTCAAAGTCGGCAATGCCATTCTGGCACCCTGCTCTGTACTGGGTCTGGAAACAAAGATTGAAAAACACTGGCATAAAGTTATATAATATGGTTTCGCAACCTAATTCAGTTACAGGAAGTGTCAGGTGCAGCTTTATTGTATTTTATAGGATGACATTGATGACAACTTGAGGGCTGTATTAATCAAAAGTTTAAATGGATCTGACCATATCAATTCTATTTAGCTGTACTTCAGTTGGTATTAGGCATACAGTGTACGTCATCAATGTAACAAAATAGTAGTATTACTGCTACTTTTGCTATGTAGATGGCCGTTCAGTAAAAAGCTTTCTGGCACAGCCCATATCTATTACCTCAAGTGGGCCCTACAAATCATGTGGCAATAGAGGGCGCCAGAGACCACAAAAAAGTGTGCATTGTACAAGTGGACCACAAAGTTAGAAGTTTGTGTTCTTGAAGGCTTAGCAGTTGGAGTGCAGTACTCACCTACGCATGCTGTAGATTAACATCAAGATGAAATATTCATACCAATGAGTTCCATAATTCTTTCAGGCTATCACAAAACACAAATATAAGCAAATTATATTAACTATCACTAAAAGCAAAAAAAAAAAAAAAAGAACTAGCCACATTGCTTCTAATAACATAAGATGAACGATGGAAAGACATAATTACAGGGTCAATCAGTTTTATTATACAAGACAGAGGTCATAACAGAAATCTTTATCATGTCAAGTGTGCCGTGCAAGGCTTCGTTTGTTACAATTGGCAATCACATAAAAGACTGAAGTAAAAATATTACACATTTTCAATTTCTCAGTTCCAAAATGGTTAGTTCCCCACACATATGTACAGCTTGGGAAACCCAATGCTGCCATTTATGGTGCACGTACATCTGTTGATTATCAATAAAAGGTATTCTAAAAACCTCTTTATCAACATCTAATTCATCGTGTTCTCAATGCTATTCTCTTCAGCGGAAAGCCTTTCTTATCCCACACATTATTGTTACTACGTCCATACATTGTTATTGTTCACAGCTAAACACAGGCCACTCCAACACTGAACTATGTGAGGTGATTTCAGAACTGAGAGAAAATGCATTGTACGTGTATGTTAAACTATGCTGTACTGTCTTTAAGTCTTATTGTCTGTATAGCTTTATACTGTACAACTGTAAACCTGTTTGATATATAGCCATGAACCTATTTGATCCTAATTTTATCCAGTGCACACCTTTTAGTTAATGTTGGATTTTATTTATTATTACTCGTTCTACAAAATATAGATAGCGTGATGTAGACTCAAACAAACATTTGAGGTCAGAGAGAGTCTGACAAATGTTGATTTCTGGAGTGGAGTGCAGTGTAACTTTATGAAAGTTCTGTCAAGCCAGGGTCCAGAATCCCATTAGCATTAGCATTAAGCATATCTTTATTCATATGGGAACCTGCCATCGATAGAAAAGATTAGAGGCACTGATTATCCATCAATGGCAGACTTTTTTCATTTTCACTGAATTTACACAGGCACAACAAAAAGATCTTACATTTAAGTTTTTTTCAGGACTGTCTACAAAGAGAGAAATCACACATAATACGATTTCTCCCTGTTAAGTGTCACTGAAATATAACCACATCTGTGTGGCAAAAGTTTAAAAACCAGCTTCATTTGCTGTTCCTGTGTAAAGGCAGTTCTAAACAGTGGGTTGCTCTCTCTTAAATCATTTTGTGTCCTCAATTTAAATGAACCGAAAGAGGACACAAAATGGCCACCACCAGGAAAGCAAAATACAGGTGTGAAAGGAGGTGTTTGATAGAAGGGTCGCGGTCCAGCAGCTCGTTGGCGCAGCCTCCCAGACCTCACACACCACACAGTTCCTCAATGGTAGAACACTGGACAAGACTTTTTATGTCAAGCTGGGAAAAGAGAGAGAAAGAAGTAAAAGTATTATAAATGGGAGGTTTCTCAGTACCGTGTTTGTGTGTGTGTGCTTGCATGCATCTTGCAGTCAATCAGCTAGTCTATGTGTGACATAAGACATATTCAGTGGTTCGCATTCCCATCTGGGCTGCTGAGCATTCTCAAACCAACCTGTCGATCAGTGAGTCTCTCACGCTTGAGGCAATGGAAGGTAAAAGTTTGATGTAGTGTGTGTGTGTGTGTGTAGTATTATGTATAATGTGTGTTTTTCAAACCACGCCAACCTGTCAATCAGTGAGTCCCTCATGCTGGTGGCAATGGCAGAGGGCGGGGCTGTATCGCTTAGGTGGAACACGCTCTCAATGACGGACAGCTCTGTGCTGGTGGTGTCCAGGCCGCAGAACGCACACCAGTCGTTGACCACCATCCCTGCTGCGATCACCTCGCTTCCCCGATTCACTGTACCTGCCTGAGGAATGGACGGTAAGTGAGAGAGGGGTTATCAATACCAGGTATTGACAATGCCTACTGTCGTCACCTCCACATAGGGGGAGGTGGGGGAGGGAGAGAGAGGAGAGGAATGTTATAAAAAGGAGGAGTAATCACTTCACTGCCCTGGACGAAGTATGGAATGCCACGTGACTGGCATTCTATAGAGGGACTGGTACCAGAAAGGACAGTTATTGGTCTTCCGTGGAGGTCTTAGGAGACAAATCCCCTCTATTTCTGTCACTTGCTCTTATCCCTCCCTCCCTCAATCAATTCACCCACTCACCACTAAAGGGACTTGCAGCAGTGAAGACAGTTCATCTTGGTCTTCTATAGAGGTCTTGGGGTGGACCAAACCTCCCTGGTTACTGAATGCGCAGTAGGAGCCCACCAGGACCTGCTCTGCCACCGTCTGACGGAACACCTCAACCTTCAGTGTGTCTGCCAGGATCTCCTCGGTCTCCTGGGGGGGTGGGGGGTGGGAGTGAGAGTGTGAGAGACTTAATGTGTTCAGCAGTGCTTCCTCTAGGCCACTCTGCCAACAGAATCTGCCACGCCAACTCAAAGACTGCATACAGTGACGTCACCCAGTCACCCACTGTTAGGATGTGTGCGTCTCTCTCATCCTGTTGAGGTCTGGATCAAACAGTATTATTACATAGCCATCGCACATGATGGGGAGGCAGGATGGCTTAGAGGTAGAAGAGGCCAACCAGTAACTGAGAGGTTGCTGATTCGATCCCTGGCACCGCCAGGAGTGTGTATTCCAGCGGGAGGCTGGTGACTGAAGGGTGGCTGGTATTACATCTACGGTGCCCACCGGGGCGTGACATTAACTTTTTGAGGTACTTGTCCTTCGGACAACAAAATGTATCTTTCGTTTGTCCAGGCACAAAAGTCACTTGTCCATTTTTTTTTGCTTGCGAATGCAGAATTCACATAACAGTTGAGACTGTTATGCACTTTCTTAAACCTTGCTGTAATTAATTATGTCTTTCTCACATGCCATCATTAGATTATTATTTTAGTTAGTATGCTATTGAGACAAAGGCAAAATCGGACTTCAAGGTTTTTCCTCTTTATTGACATTGAATTTGCTACAAAATGTGCAATAATCAAATTAAATAAATTACAGCCTTAGTCTATAAAAACGAAACTGCTCATAGGCATAATGAAAAAGAAAGCCTGCAGCAACCTATGCCAAGAAATAAAATACTCTCCAAACGCAGATGGGTCACAGAGACGAACGATGTACAGCTTAAGCAAGCGTTTTCCCTTTAATTCAACAGTTTCTTTCCAACATAGAGGAGGTAGTTATGCTAAAACAGAGAGTTGATATGACTGATGGCATGCTGTGGAGGGTGGCTAGCATGCCTGGTTGAGTATGGCACTTATTAAATCTTTTTCTAAAACCTTTTGGATGTGGAGATATCTTATTATTTACCTGCAACAGTTTCCCGCTTTATATTTATTACAATCGGCACATGCGAGTAGGAGGCTATTGTTCAAATTGTGTGAAAACAAAACATAGTATCCTGTTTAATGAATAATATTTTTCTTGTTTAATAATATTTAAAGAAATAACAACTTGTTTGCATGATCTGGCTGGATTACATTTGTCAAAGTTGACTGGCGAGAAAGAGAGAGACCAGCTCTGGGTGAGTCAGTATCACTTTTAACAACAAAGCACTGAAGGTGCTGTCAAGCTGTCTTGCCTGAATCAGAAACATGTCTCTCCGCCACTGTTCTTCTGAGGTAGGTACAAATTAATGTTTGAACTGCAAGTGGTTGGATCGACTCCTGAATCAAAACATTCTGAGTTGGATGCTGGTTGGACGTATTGTGGGGAAAAAATGCATTTGTTTCAAATCGGTAATGAGTGACACATAACATGAAGACACACAGCATTTTTTTGTTTGACTTTTAACTTGTCCGGTGGGGCAAGTAAATTTCTCTTCCACTTGCCCTTACAAAAAATCCACTTGTCCCGGACAAGCCTTAATGTCGAGCCCTGCCCACCATCCTGCCTAAGTGTCCTTGAGCAAGGCACTGAAATCCCAAACTGCTCCAGGGGCGCTGCAACCCTGTGCTCTGACCTCTCTGAAGAAATGCATACGTGTGGGAGAATGTGTGTATGTGTAACTAGGAGGGATATGTGAAAAGACAAATTTTAATTTAAATGTAAATTCGTGTACATTCACAATTAAGTAATATTCATCTGTC
>OMKL01046402.1:5348-24935 GCA_900302295.1 Parasudis fraserbrunneri
TGTGTCCCCCCCCCCCCCCCCCCCCACAAACACACACACACACACACACACACTTGACACCAACCTTTGAGCAGTGTGGACCCCCCAGACAGGACTATGTTGGAGAAGAGTGTGCGCCGGAGGTCCATGTCAGACTTCTGGATGGCGAAGGCCAGCACCTCGTGGATGCCCTCGCTCTCATCTCCTATCAGGTCTGGTCTGAACAGCAGCTCTGGAGCACGGAACCTGGCAGGACCAATCTGAAATGTCCAGGTTTAGGTATTAGGATGGTGTGGATGTCCTCAAGAGGACATGAGGATGTGTCCTGGTGTGTTGTGTTAACAGGGTATGATGAGAGTATCTATCGATCTATTTATCGATCTATCAGGAATGTGTGCACATTATCATTTGATTATGCCATTGACAGATTCATAATCAACTTTGTTGATGTGCTCTTTTCAGACTGTAAGACTTCAAATTTTCCACTGGACTGTTAAAAAGAATGAAAAGCCAATCCCTTGTATCACAATTATAAATGCTCATAACTCATAATGACTATGATATATAGCAAACTAATAAATGTTGACACAAGAAAAATTATTCAGTCAACAACTACAGAATATTCA
This sequence comes from Parasudis fraserbrunneri, assembly GCA_900302295.1. Lineage (NCBI taxonomy): Eukaryota > Metazoa > Chordata > Actinopteri > Aulopiformes > Chlorophthalmidae > Parasudis > Parasudis fraserbrunneri. The sequence continues at coordinate 5,954 of OMKL01046402.1, forward strand.
AGCACAAGGATCTAGAGTTGTGCACATCCCTATCTGGTCCACTGTATACTTTGTTTCTATCCGTGTATGTTGAGTGTGATTGTGTGTTATACTCACATCTAGTGTACTTCCGTCAGGGAGTGTGTACTGAGCCTTCTCTGTCTCTAAAGTCTCATCCTTTTGGGGGTTAAGGGACAGGTAGCAGGCTCTCTGTGGAGTTAGACACATTCATGTAATGAGAAAGACCACAGTATACCAGTTAGCTCTGACCAATCGTTGCCATTGGCTAAGATACATTCAAATGAATGCCTAAATCTCACGATAATCCACTCGAAACCTAGCAATTCCTCATTTCTAAGGTATCACTCCTCCTTGTTTACATATTTGATATATTTCCTAATTTCCCTAATAAAGTATCTATCTATCTATCTATCTAGTGATATTCTTTCAATCACATTGATATGAATGATCTTGTAACCCAACAACTTTTGTAACTGCTAAATCTCCCCTATGTTTGTTAAAATTAAATAGGTAAAAAAAAAAAAATATATATATATATATACATATTTCAAAAAACTATGGCGTAATAGCAAACACACACTTAAAGGGGAACTACGCCCAATTTAAGAATTCATAAATGTTATTCCTATAATCTAAGACAGTCCAAAAATATAAGTGAACATGAAAAACTCCTCAATTCAAAAACTAGAGTGCTAAAATTCACATTTGTGATGTCATCATCAGCTATAAAGTCCGAAGCTGCTCCATAGACAATGAATTGGGAAAGATTGTAAAGATAACACTGAGAGCCCTCCCCGGGGAACATTCTGAGTATATGGGTAGATTTTCTGTTACAAAACTGAGAGCACTACAATAGAATAAAGACCATTTGTGTATAAAAACTCAAACAAGCATTCTGTCTTCTATTCATTGTCTCTTGAGCAGCTCCACACTTTATACTTGATGACATCACAAGTGTGATTCTTACTTCTCTCGTCTCGGGAGATAGTTGCTCATGTTCACGAATATTGATTGAACTTTCCTTGGCTGTGGAAATAACATTGCAATTCTTAATTCGAGTGGTTTTCCCCTTCAAGTCATGCTACACAGCGATTGTAGCGCTGCTGTGCTGATCTCATAGTATAGGGCTGCATCTTGTGCTTCATTGCTTAAGTACACCACATGTAGACTGTTCCAGATAAGTAAACACATCACCTCACCGTCACCCGTCTCATACCTCTTTGATGGTGCGAACCACCTCAAACTCTGCCGAGGTGTGGAAGTCGTAGCCCTCCTTGCGCAGCAGCACGCGGAGGTAACGGGACACATCTCGCCCGGCGATGTCCACGCGCATGATGGAGTGGGGGATCGCAAAGCCCTCATAGATGGGCACGGCATGGGTCACGCCATCACCGGCATCCAATACCACGCCGGTGGTGCGGCCTGTGGCATACCTGACAAAGAGGAGCGAGGAAAGTCACATCAGATGCCTGGACACAACAGACTAACTAATATTTGTGCCATTTTGAAGATTGTTTTCCTTGAAAAGTAGGGGGCAATGGCCATCACTGTCTAATAAGGTTAATTAGCACACACACAGAACATGGGGCACTTACAAGCTGAGGACAGCCTGCATCGAGATGAAGAGGGCTGGAACGTTGAAGGTCTCGAAAAACACCTCTGCTGCCTTCTCCCGGTTCTTACTGGGGTTGAGAGGAGCCTCGGTTAACAGCACAGGGTGCTGCAGAGAGAGAGAGAGAGAGAGATACAGAGAATGATTATATACCAATACTTTTTAATGTAAAGGAAAGGGAAGAGAGAGGAAAAAGCAGGGGATGAACAGGACATCAAAGGAGTAGAACATAGCTGAACTATGGGAATAGAGAGCAGGGGAGAGAAATGAGAAGGAGAACCCACCTCCTCTGAGAAAGTCTGCAGCTGCTCCTTGGAATAGACGTACTGCCAGATCCTCTCCATGTCATTCCAGTCCTTCACTATCCCGTGTTCCATTGGATACCGCACTGACAACAAGCCTCGATGCTCCTGGCAGAGAAAGTGGGTGGGGCAAAGGAGAAATGGGTGAACATGAACAGGATTCACTAAAAAACAGGTATCTCATGTACTGCGTCATGCTTTTTCAGTGCAACTCACACATTCCCTCTGAAAAAATACTTGCCTTTAATTCTAGGACAGACAGGTGTACTGCCCCAATGAAATTTAATATAGGCTTCATAAAAGGAGAAAGATTGCCACATCTGATTTTTAATGTCATGTAAGAAGTCAAACAGGCTTGACCTAAGCCTACTTGTATACAGAGTAAGGGGCTATTTATTCATATTGTTTGTGTATGAGGCCTAAACCTACTTGTTAGTGTAGCAGGGGGATATTTATGCAAATTGTATGTGTATGAATGAGATGAGCAAATATTTTACCTTGTGATTGTGGGTTATTTCACCCTGAAACATGGTCATCTACATTGTCAAGCCAATCAAGAGAAATTCAACATCACAATTTAGGCAGCAGCCTAAGATATTTTGCTAACTGATATAGGTCCATGTGGCATGTTTCATTTCGATACAACAGCAGATAAAACATTGATTTTGCTCTGTTTCTATAGGGTTTAGCTGGAAGTAAAGGTTGCAGCCTAATAGAATAAGATCAGTCTATCATATCCATAGGTTATTTTGGATTGCTGAATAATACAATACTGATATGGACATTAGTAATTTGTAGGAAAGACACACATATCTTTTATATTAGTAGATTATTTAGCTGGACTGTTTCTAGCTTGTATCTGCCACCAAGTCTCCAGCAAGAAATAAAAACATGTTGCATCACAAACTTGATTGTTGCATCTAGAGCTGCTCCCTCATAATCCATCAATCTGTAGATTTGGTCTTAGTCAACCATGACTTTGTTAAATTTGTTTTATTTTATTTCTTTCATAATGAATGAGTTATTTCCTGAAAGATTATAAGTGCATCTTACAGGATTTATTGAAGAGGTGCTTTCGAATTGCACATGGAAAAACTCTTATTTTACAGATTTGTTGAAAAGCCTATATCAACTAATCGATTAGTCGACAAAGTCCTTGACTATTAGTTTCTATTCATTTCTTTAGTTGAAGACAGCCCTAGAGAGAAAACACACAGCTTTACGGCTGACCAGACTGGCTGCCTGTGGGTGTTTCAAGGGGTGTGTAGGAGTTGAGAGCTAAATCTTAACGGGCATACCAAACTTTTTAAATACTTCACCTAGAAACACAAAACTGCCTCGCCAGCTCATATGACATACGATTCGCTGAAAAAAATATGTTTTTAATGCATAGATTTATCGAAGCATTTTTCACATGGCCATTTCCTGGTTGTAAGAAGGTGTCCGATTTCAGCTGCAGTCTTGCAGTCCTACCTGGTTTGGTCAAACATGACTGGTTCATCACGCAGTGACCATCGTATTAATTTGCATAAAGCTGAAAAATTTCAACTTTACCCTCATGCCGAGGGAATGGTTCACCCATGCAAACAAATAAAAGTGATGATGTCCTGGGCTGCGATTAATCGTTATCCATAGGAAATGAATGGAGGCAAAAGGTGTGGAGCGAATCACCGACTGTGTTCTCTCCCCAAGTCACATCCATGTCTTCTTATTTGGGGCGCCTTTGATAGCAGGGACTTCAGTTAATTTCAAGCTAGGTTTGACACTGAAAGTTTGTATCTTAAAAACGACTAACAAGTAAATGTTAAAAAAAAAATCCTGAGAGGAACCTAGATTTGAATAAGACGTTGTTGAGAGTGTGGTACCTCCGCCTTGGGTCCAATGAATAGATCCCCCTCCAGGGCTCCTGCCATCACGCGCACATGCTTGGGACGGCCCACACTGTATCACACATAGAACAACAGGCAGTCAGACAGACAATAAACATGGCACATTTCAGAATAGGCATGAATGAGTAAAACAGAAAACATCTAACAAATGATCACTGTGATTAATGTGAAAAAGGTGTGTCAAGGATTAGGAAATACTTACTAGTTGGGAAAACAGTATTTGGGGATCTGGTCACCTGCAAAGCCAGCCTTGACAACCCCTGAACCCTGAAGAGAGGATAATAAAAGAATATTGTGGACAGAAGAAATTGGCATGTATGCAGTGCATCCCACTTTGAACAGGGTGTCTGTGTGAGTGGTCATAAGACACAGCTTGAGGCCAATAGTAGTCATCATCCCCTTGTCCCTAGCATCACGCTCACACTTCTGTCTACAGTGCTTACAGAATCAAACGGCTTTAGCTCTCCTTTATGTCTCCAATAATGGATAAGGCTCTTGTTGCTTATATCAATATATAGCTTAACACAGCAAATCGAGAGGGTGAATTTGCAATATCAGTTATGTGATTAATTAATTTCATTGTCAATGTACTTCTGCGTGGAACATTGCTCAGGTAACATTAGCTACACAAACGGTGTGTTTTGGAAGAACCGCTGGATTGGTATCCCAAAAACAATGGCTCAGGCTAAACTCTTGCATCCTTGCAGCTAGCTATAAACCCTGAACGCAACCACACACAAGCTTGCTTGTGGAAAAAACTAATAGGGAAAGCTAATGCTAGCCACTGATCTGGCAAGCCCAGTTAACGTCAGCTAACGTTAGGTAGCCAGTAGTTAGCTATCCGCTGAGACTAGAATGAATAAGACACTTTAGTGGTGCCTTCAGAATATGGCTAATATAAACGGTAATAATCAACACTAGCAAGAATATTCGGCAGTCTACGCCTCTCCGCTAATATCGTTAGCACAACACAATAGTTAACATTAGCTACTGCTAGCTAGCGGTTCGGTTAGGGTGTGGATGAGTGACATCATCATACTTACATTATCAATCACAACCGGCTGGTTAGCTATAATGTCATAGGACTCCATGACGAACTAAGAGTTTATTATAGGTTTCTTGCAATCGTTATGTTGCTAGATTGATCCTCGTTTAACGTTTTAATGTCAATAACGCCCCGTCACTCTCTGGGCTCAGACGACTCGTCGCCGCTCGTTTGCTCTGTCGGCTCACAGCAACCTAACCTACCCTGCAGCCTGGGTGACAGACATTACAAACATCCAATCAGAATGGCCTCGGTTGGAAGCCACGTGCCTACTGTCAAACCCCTAAGAGCGCGTGCACACAGATGTCTCAAAACAAATGTTTATTTTCGCTTTCTTGTACTTCATCTGAAAGAAACAACTGTGTTCATTCAGACCGAAGAACTATCAGAAGCTGATGATTCTTGTTTGATTTTAGAGGCCACTATAGCAAAATGGCAAAAGTCCATGGACAATAAGGTACAGTAAGTAGCTGATTTTATAGATTTTATTTTGTGCTTCATTGCTAGAAGCTAAAGACACTAACTGAGCGAGCAGCAAATGTCTCTAACATGCTCTGGCTCTAGTGCGCGGGCACACGCACAGACGGGTAGGCGGGGTCATAACACCGGAAGTGTAGTGTGTTTGGCTGTTGAGGGTGTTCGGGGGAATAGTTAGATTAGAAACTAGCTACGGTTGTTAATATAGACGAATTCATTTTTTTAGGTAAGACACATTTTCGCAAGCTGCATATAACGTAGATACATAGCTAATCGATGAGTTCAGCCATGTCATTTGCTAGCAAAGTGTCTGTCTTAGCTAACTTGAATGTCAAAATGCCAGAGCTAGCTAACGTTAGCGTTAGCTAAGTTTAGATAAATTGTTAATACGAAAGGAAAAGCTTTAACATTATGTAAACTACTAAGGTTATGTAGTTAGTTTGGTTAACGTGTAACTGTCGAGTTCTAGAAAACTGAATTGCCATTGTATGGTGCCCATCCTTTGGGGGCTTATTACCGGTTTCACTTTCAATAGATCTTTGTGTGTGTATGCGTGCATTCCTTTACGTTAGGTCCTGGATGTAGGCTGCCTGGCCTATGATAAGAAACCCGGGGTCAGAGCTGAATCAACACCATGGCCTGCGCAGAGGAGCCGCCCGAGAAGTAAGACCATGTTTTGTCTCTGTTGGTAGTGTAGAACTTACCTATCCCCTTCATGCCTGAATGACACGTCTGGTCATTACCCAGTGACCACTGCAAAGACTCAGGTTAAAGGTGTTGATGCTTGTGTTTGTGTTTCTCAGGCACTGCTGGGTATGTTTTGCCACTGAAAGAGAGGACCGTGTTGCAGAGTGGGTGAGCCCCTGCAGGTGTAAAGGCTGTACTAAGTGGATCCACCAGTCCTGTCTGCAGCGATGGCTTGATGAGAAACAAAAAGGCAACAGTGGAGGAGCAGTCAGCTGTCCACAGTGTGGCACAGAGTACCGTATTGTCTTCCCCAAGATGGGTAAGTGAAACCCCTCACATGCCCACTAATAGCACACATTCCTGTGTGTTAACGGACTCATCCGTCCTCAAAAAAGGGGATTTTGGCAAATTTTTTTGGGCCGCTACCCACACGGTTAGCTGTGTTGCTTATTCCACGAATGCATGATCCTTACAAGTTGTACCTCATTGTAAAGGTGACTAATCAGGCTTTCCAACGATATAAAATACAATACCAATTGGTATTATTAAAGGGGAGGAATCGACCGAAATAACGTTTCCGAACTTTTTTTGAGGAGTTTATATTGCTTCAAGCGTCTGGGGACACTGCTGTGAAAATGGTATTCAGGGGTTTGATTTCCTCTCTGCAATATACTGTGTATGTCATGAAAAAAATGATTGAGTACACACAATATCGCAATGACATCAGAGAGCTAGCAGGAGATGCAGACAAACTGTTACAGGATAAGACCAGTGTCATTTTTTTTTTGTATTGTCAACATAGCCTACAAAATGACCAAAATCTGCAATGCATTTCCTCTACTTGCAAGTATGGTCCATCCAGCCAACACCAGATTATTGTTCATATTTACAAGTCATGGAACTCTATTGTTGTCCAAAAACTGTTCAAACAAGTCACAGAGCCGTACGGTTTGCTTTGGTCAGTATAATTAATCGTTGCGATGAACACAGGTATTGTACTTTTTCCTGGAACTACCTTATGACATGACATGACGAGTATGCGCTGCCTGGAGTTGGTCCATGCAGAAGAGGCAGCAAGAGGCCCAAATAGTTGCCTGTTCTGCTCTGTCTTCTTGGAGTGTCTGCGGGTGGCTTTGTTAGAGGCCATGCATTCCTGGGTGACTCAGGCCCCCTTGGTCTCCGCTAAAGACGACAGAGCTCCACCTCCCTGTGTTGTGGTGAGCCGGCGTGGCCGTAGCCCTCCCAGCAGCTCAGCAGGGGGAAGAGAGCAGGACCGGCACCAGTGAGAGTACGCTCTCCTGGGTGATGAGGACATTCTCTCTGTTGTGGCCAGCGATGGCCTCTGGCTTTGGGACGGTGCTGGCTCCGTTTATCACAGAGAGGCCATGCAGTCAAGCAAGCCCCCTGAGGGGGGCAGTGACTGACCAGATGTGGCCCCAGCTATTCAGAGGGGGTTCCAGGACCTCTTGGAGATAATTGTGGTCACACTAGTCATTAGGCTGGATGGGGCTCGGGGCAGCCCGCCAGTGGTCCCCAAATTTAGTGTCTTCAAGGAGGGCATGATGGAAGGCTGGGCATAGAGGAGAGGCCGCTTCCACTTTACCCCAGATTTGGGGCCTTGGACTTTTGTTGCAGAGTTGGATTCACTTGGCCTCCATAGATAACCATGGACACTATGGGTGTATTCACACCTGGATCGTTTGGAGCAGTTGTTCCAATACCAGGAGCATTTCCCCTCTTGGAACGGTTTGTTTGGGCACAGCAATCGCACTAGGATACAAGGCAAAACAAGCGAGCTGAGATCGGCAAAAAAGGCTGGTCTCTACTCGCTTTCATTTGAACCCTGGAGCGGTTTGTTTAGGGGGGGGGGGGTCTACCTGAGGCGAATCCTACAGATACGATTTCTGACCCATGAGAGAACAGTTTGCGCTCGCATGGCATTTGTTTATAATTTTGGACCGTTTTGAATGTTGCTGTGTGAACACAAATGATCCAAATGCAACAATTGTATCATTTTAGCCCCTGAATCGGAAAACAAAGCAAACAAGCTACAGGTGTCCTATGATAGCAGCCATGGTCTTGCCAAACAAAGATATCATTGGGAAAAGCCCCCATCTCAAACCTGGTCCTCCTAGGATGTTTGATGATGACCATAAGTTGGTCTATGGTCTGGGCCACCCATCTAATGCAGCTATGCTCCTTCATGCCTACCTGCAGAAGCTCCTGCCACAGGTCACAGGGGAGGGGGGACCCTTTGCTGGGGTGGTAAAGGACATTTCTCACCGGATCTTCCAGATTCAGAGGGACATTGCCCGGGCCAGTGGTGAAGCTTTGGCCCAGGTGGTCACCTCTAGACGCCACCTTTGGCTGGTACAGACAAAGCTCCCTTCCTCTATGCAGAGTACTTTTTCTAGCCTTCCCCTGACCCCAGGTATTACCTTTGGGCTTATGGTTGATGACATTCTGCAGCAATTGTATTGTCTGCTCTTACTAAGCCACCATTTGAACCCCTTGAGTCAGCTTCTTAGAAAGCATCTTTCAATGAAAGTAGCCTTTTTACTGGCGGTCACTTCCACCAAGAGGGTTGGTGAATTGCATGCACTTTCAGTCAGCCCTGAGTGCTTCCAGATGGAGCCTGACAGGAGGAGTGTGGTTCACCGACCCAAAGGTCCTCCGTGGGGGTTATGTTAACAGTCCCTGGAGTTTGTCTTCTTACTCTCTCTCTGTGGCTGGAGAAGGGCATGAATTGGCCTCCAGCGCACTTTGCCCTGTGAGGGCTCTGGAGGCTTATGTGACTCGCACACAGTCATTACACAAAACTGACCAACTCTTTGTGTGCTACGGGGAGCGGGTCCTGGGGTCAGGTCTATCAAAGCAGAGGCTGTCCCATTGGATAGTTGGCACTATCCGGACTGCATATCTTTTGGCTGATAAGCCTGAGCCAGTCTGAGTTGTGCATTCTACCAGGGGAATAGCTGCATCGAGGGCTCATCTGCGGGGTGTTCCCCTCTCTGAGGTGTGTGCCGCAGCCAGTTGGGCCTCATCTGACAGTCAGCCGTTCTGGGCAGCTCCTCTGCCTTTGCAGGCAAGGCGGCCGGCTCTGGTTAGGCTCTAGACTTTTTAGCCCTCGTCTGGTGGCCTGACTGTTGCTGGTTCCTAACATAACGAAGGTTACGTAGGTTACCACGGCTATGTGACCCGATTGGATCACTCCAATCCTGTCGTGGTGTTTGAGGCACCTCGAAAATGTTTCCAGCAGGTGTGACTGTGTGGGAGGGGCCTTTTATAGGGTCGGCCCAGCCACACAAAGCACGAGCATTGGAAAAACCTTACCTTACCTGGCTCCCCTCCGCTACGGAGTGATACCCACATTGGAGTGATCCAATCGGGTCACATAACCATGGTTACCTACATAACCTTCAATATGCATTGTAGGTTTTGGCCTTTTTATAGGCTATGTTGACAATAGGAAAAAATTAAATTACCCTAGCCTTATCCTTTAAGTATTATGTTGTTAGAAGCTACAACACCATGCAAACCCATTTTGAGATGTGTGTCAGGTGTGTCTGCAATTAGTTTGCTTGGTCTTCCTGTGGACCTTGCCTCACATTTAGCAAACTACAATGAGATTTTGGTCAGAATTGATCGGTGTCATGCCAGCTGATAGGTTGAAAATAACTTCAGTCTTTTAATTTCCTACCCCGTGGTAGAACATGGGGAGAAGGAATAGTTAGTAACTTGCTGCTTTCTGTCCTCCCCCAGGCCCGTTGGTATATTTCCTCCAGCAGGTAGACAGGGCTCTGTCACGGGCCAGTCCATTTGCTGCTGCAGGGGTCGTCGTTGGAACTGTGTACTGGTCAGCTGTCACCTATGGAGCTGTGACTGTTATGCAGGTACAGGGCTAACAACATACCACTTTTAAACAAGACTAGACTTGCCTAGTACAGCTGGACCCAGCAAAAAATCTTGTTTTGGGGCTGCTACATTGACAGTGAATTAGAGACTGATTTTGCAGACCTGCAGAATGTTGAGTTTTTATAACCAAATGAGCTTTATTCTACACTCTGTTCTCAGTTCTGAATCAGAATATTCCTCTGGGTGCTCTCTCTGTCATCCCAACCCCTTCCCAATTCACTGTTAATGGAGCAGCTTCCGTACGTAGTACCTAGTAATGAAATCATTCCTCCTTGACAGTAATGACTGAGACATAGAGGAAGTGAGACGATACTCTCCCAGACTACTTCGGTCACCAGCTCTGGAAAAATAAGCAGACCTGGGACTCTATGAAATGAATGGGGTGGGACATAAAATTGCTTATACCAGTAAAAGTAGAGGAGGCTTGTTTGATTAAGCAACAGATTTGCCATATTTCGGGTCTTGCACATAGATGTTTTTAAACTTGGAATGTCATTCAGCTGATCTTTTTTAAAAGGGATTTTTGTGATATTTTGGGTGCATACTGATGACATGTTTCACGTTTTTTTGATGATTTACAGACAATGAGGGTAAGCTAGGCTAACGATTTGGCTAGTTTTTACATCAAATGGAGAACATATTTTATTTCCAATATTTAAATTGACATTCCTGATATTTATGCAGTTGATTGCTATTGCACATGTCAGTTTCGTGAATGGCGCGGCATTGAGTTTTCAGTGAGTACATCGCCTCCAATTCATTTTCCCACCTGAGTTCCCTCTTCCTATATTCCAACCTCTTTGGTAATGCTGCACTGTCGCAACATTACAATGTATCCACCTAACTCTTTGTATGTGTTTGCATCAGCTGATCTACCTAACATTAGCAGGCAGCTGATGTGATGCATTTGGTACAGTATCAACTGTTGTGAACTTTCACTGCTGTGATTTGATTTATGAAACTATGAAACTATTCTGATGGACAAATAGCTTAGTCTTTCATCAAGATTGAGCTAGCAAAGCACTCTGGTGTTTGGAGAGGCAGTATTTATATAGTTTGACATCATCACCAAGTGTTTAAGCAAACCAACATTAGCCATATGCCACTTGGGTAAACAATACTAGCTCTCTCACAAAATAAAGCACATGGCTAATTTGCATATTTGTGTGAAAAAGTTATTGATTTGGAGACAATGAGATGTCTGGATAGCTAGCCAGCCTTGTCAAACATACTGTCAGATCATGTTTACTTTTTGTCAGCCATAGGCAATGTTGTTGACATTAGCTTGCATTAGCTAGAGTTAGCTTGCAGGCTCATTTTCACTGGAACCAGTCAAGTGACAGATTTTTGCCAAGCAGTTGTTACGTGCTTATTTCACGTAATTGTGGCCAACCTGGCACTACACAGACTGCATATAAACTGTTGACTCACAGACATCAGTCAGGCACCTTTCCTCCTGTAGGTTGGCCCTGGTGGGTCCTGCAAAAAACGAAAATGAAAACAGGGTAGGCCTTATCAGAATGGGTAGTTCAACCCATACCATGATATGATTTTGTTTCCAGGTTGTGGGCCATAAGAAGGGTCTAGATGTGATGGAGCGAGCAGACCCCCTCTTCCTCTTAATGGGCCTACCCACCATCCCTGTCATGCTGGTCCTGGGAAAGATGATTCGCTGGGAAGACTACATACTGAGGCTGTGGCAAAGACACTCCTCCAAACTGCAGCTACTTATGCCCGGTACACACACACACACACACACACACACACACACACACACACACACACACAGTAAAGCTGGTCCCCTAAACATTCTGTTCTGGAGGAATTAGTTATGCCTGTATAAAGTATGGATCAGTGTTTCCCCATTGAATCTGTGAGGTGGGCCACCCTGCCTAGAGGAACAGTCACACCACTTGAATAATTGAATTTGTATTTGGTGCAACATGGTAAATACTGTTCTAGAGGTCTTTCCACCCTGCCTGGAAAATAAAAATCATCCAGAGGAATTGCTGGTTGTGAATTAAGTTGGTTTGACCTGGTCATTTCTCCTCCAGGTATAGGGCGTCCTCTGCCCCGCGTGCCTGCTGAGGCGGGCAGTGCAGGGGACCACCTCTCTGTGTCCCGGACTCTGTGTGGAGCTCTCATATTCCCATCCATCGCCAGTCTGGTGGGGAGACTGCTATTCCGACGGGTGCCCTCGAGTCTACAGCGCACCGTGCTGGTCAGTATGTATGTGTGTGTGCTGCATCTGGAGCAGAGTGTCTACCCAACCCAGACGAAAACTGTCAACGGTTTATGTGCGCAAGAAAAATCACAACCACTTTGAAGTTTCACATCACATTGGGGACCAGTTGGATGAGTTCAGTTAATTTAGAATTGCTTATGCCTTGTAAGATGATTTGCTCTCTGCTCCTGTGTGGTGCCATTGGAATGTGAATGGTGCTCCATTCCACCTCCAATAACATGACCTGTCTCCCCCCTCTCTCTCTCTCTCTCTCTCTCTCTACAGGGTGGCATAGCATTTGTGATGATCAAGGGCGTGCTGAAGGTTTATTTCAAACAGCAGCAGTACCTCATTCAGGCCAACAGACATATCCTCAACTACCCAGAGAGAGAAAGGGACAGAGAAAGAGATGGACAGGGTGAAGGAGGAGAAGAGGACACAGAAGACAGTGGGAATGAATAATTGCCGAGTGGGACAGGACGTCTGGGGGATGAAGAGAACTGGAGGGGAGGGGACAAAAGAAAATAATGATTACTACCAGTATACTGCACTGTATTATAGCTAAAAACATTACATTATACATTATCTTCCATGATAACGGGATAATACATACTGTATGTGCTCTATCTTCATAGAGCTTGGACCTGTTGATTAATCAGGATTTAGTACAGGATGATGGATAAGTCTGGTTTCACAGGAGAATCTGGCCTTTTAGCTCCCTGAACTAACACATAACCAACTAATCAAAGTGTGTCATAGTTTTATTGCATAGGAACATCTACAGTGTATTCAGTTGGCCTTTTCATTTCATATACAACATCTTTGTTTGAAAATCATGTCTTCTGTTTTTGCCTCTCTCACATGTGACACTATTTGAATTGCACAGTATCCATCCGGTCCTATGAGTGAGTGTGTATGTTGTAGAGCTTCTATTTTGTTTTGTCTGAATGAAGGAGTGATATAGTAATAAAGCAATTTGATTTAGTGTCAACTCTTAACGTTATTACTCTTCGTGAGAGAAAATGACAATATGATAGAAACTAGGTTTAGACTGTCTTTACAACAGACTCCTCAACTGCTATTAGTCCTACCTACATCATGGCTATGAAATTACTTATATAGCTAGACAGAATAATATTTTATATAATTCTATGGGTGCAACAAGCCGTAGTAGGTGTGGCCCGAGAGTAGTCTTCCGCACACTGCTAGATAAAGTTGGTCGATTCCCGTCTCAGGCTCCATATGTTTTGCAGGCTGTGACGTAATATCATAGCCCCGCGTAGGAGTGTGAGTCTCCCGCCCACCCTACTCGCTGATTGGACATTATACTTCAGTCTATGTCTCCGATTGGTTCCTTTTATCGTGACGCAGAACTTGGACGTTATGGTATAGTTTTTTTCTTCTGTTTTTTATTTTTGCGGTCTATGGTTTTTGCATGGTGTCAGGAAAGGGAAGGGTGTGGAACGAGTTAGCTGGCTAAATCATGTATTCTTTTTGAGATGAATTGAAAGGCTAAAAAGAATCATAATCTGCCATGAGAAGAGTTACGCTGTTTGTCAACGGAACGTCCTCAAATGGGAAGGTATGCTCATGCTGTGAAGTACAACTGAATGAATAGCTTGCTCGTTAGCTACTGCATCTCAAAGTCTCCACAATTTGGCATCCACACAATGGCTAATAAGTCTTGTCAAGTATGTTGTGCTCTTTGTTATGCTGTGAATGACAGAATGTTCTATTCTGTCTGATATCACACAGGTGGTGGCCGTTTATGGCTCTCTGGATGACTTGCTTGCTGTCGCCAGTTCAAAGCTGGGAATAAGAGCCTCTAGTGTCTATAATGGGAATGGTGGCCTCATTGATGACATAGCCTTGATCAGGTGAGACCACACAACCAAATCATGAGGTAGCACAGTAACGTTACATACAGAATCCCTCCATTCAAAATCTCTCTCTCTCTCTAGAGATGATGATGTGCTGTACATATCAGAGGGAGACTCATTTGAAGGTAAGTTTGATTTTCACTAAGAACACTGACCAAATGTCCTTACAGTAAAGGGGAACTCTATATCCAAATTCTAATATATTATTTCCATGGCCAAGGAAAGTTCAATCAATACTTGTGAGCATGAGCTACTCTCCCAAAGCCAGAAACCAGAGAAGTACGACTCAAACTTGTGATGTCATCAGGTATAAGGTGTAAAGCATCAGGTCTAGAGCTGCTCCATAGACAATGAATGGCCCACAGCATGTTTGTTTTCTTCTTTTTTTTTTATACCCAAATCAGCTTTATTCTACAGTAGCATTCTCAATTCTGAAACAGAAAATGTACCCATACACTCGGAACATTCCCCCGGGTGCTCTCAGTGTCATCTTTACCACCTATCCCAATGCATTGTTTATGGAGCAGCTTCAGACCTTATACCTGATGACATCACACATTTGAGTTTTAACACTTTCTTTTTTGGATTTGGCAGAGAGTTGTTTGTGTTTGCACTAATATTTTTGGACTGTCTTAGGCCATATAAATAACATGTATGAATTCTTACATTGGTTGTAGTTCCCATTTAAATAAGATGTCATAGGCTATGACAAAGCCTTTGCACAAACCACCTACTGTTAGCCTAATACAGGAATGGTGTGTGAACACCAATGTGTTTGCCTGCCCTGTGTAGAACCTCAGGATGAACTCTGTGGCCCTGAAAAGTGTCAGACCCACACTGATTGGCTGACACTAAACGTTGGGGGGCACTGCTTTACCACCACACGGTAATTATGACAGTCCTTTTGAAGTTATTTGGTTGGCAAGCATTTTGTTGAGTATTTTGTTTTAACTTTAGACTTTGTGTGTGTAATGTGTGTTTGTTCTCTTACCAGGAGTACACTGGTCAGTAAAGAGCCAGAGAGCATGCTGGCCCACATGTTTCGAGACAAAGGTGATCCTTCCCTCTCCTTTGATGTTGTTGACACTGCTCTTTTTCTCCACATATGTATTCATATGTTACCTCATCTTTTATATTTGTGTGTGGTTAGATGTTTGGGGGAACAAGCAGGATTCCCAGGGAGCATACCTGATAGATCGCAGCCCTGACTACTTTGAGCCCATTCTCAACTATCTGAGACATGGCCAGCTCATCATCAATGAAGGCATCAATCCGCTGGGTAAACGGACACACCCACAGTACACATGGACACACCTGTAGAGCTAACACATCCTAGAGTAGAATACAGGCACACTCCAAGCTTCAGTACCCCCGCCCCCCTTTCTAATAATGTGTTCAGATACAACCCAAAGAGAAATATTGTTTCGTTTTACTCAAGTCAGTTTGGCAGTTGATAACTATCAAAACTGGCGTGAAGTCATGCTCGTGCCTTTGGACTCAACAGTAGCATTGGTGGCATTTACTAAAACATGACCATTTCTAAAGGTAACCTATTCAATATCTACAGGCTACAGAGTGTTCATAGCAGTCTATTTCATATTCATTGTTAAGATATACCTGTATTTGTTCCATCATGCCTTGCGAATTTCTCACTCAAGTTCAAACTCAAGCAGAAGCTGTATCTGTTCCATTGACTTTGTATGCATTCGCGCCACCCCTAAATTTAATTTTGTGTTGTATCTGAACGCACTGAAATAGGGGTTTAACGAAACAATGATTCAATTCCAATAATTTAAGCAAAGATTTGTTACATCATGACATGTTACATTTTGACCAAGGTTCAGATTAAATTGGCTTTGCTAAATTATGATGCCTCTTAAAAGTGAATTGGACTTATAAACATGATGGGACTGAGTCAGCAAGAACTGAATATACCCCATGAAAACCTTCCATCAGTGTGTCCGTTCACACCATTATGTCTATCAATTAATTAGTTAGATAATTACACGTATTCATTTTTATTCATATAGATGATTGGTTTTACAGATCGATGCAGGGGAATATTCATAATGATCCATCATGATGTACTATTTTCTACACCCTCTCTAGGTGTGCTGGAAGAGGCTCGTTTCTTTGGTATTGAACAGTTGGCCGATCAACTGGAGACACTCATAAAGGTGTGTGTACATATGGCGTGCATTTGTTACAGAGCTAACTGTTAAATACCCACTGGGTTTCCCATACCCTTTTATAGTCAAGGCGTGGCACCTTGACAGAAAGGCCCCAGCACCTTGACTAAGAAAAACAAAATTGTGTTGGAGAACATTTGTTTTCCAGATGATGGAGTCATATTTGCTATGTATAAATATTAGTAATTTTGTTATATATACACATTTATTACTATTACAAAAATGTTATTGTGACCTGGTGTTGGTTTATGCTAAATAAAAAAGAAAAGCAAACAAGGACATGAGGGCATCAATTGTGAATAAATTGGTGAATTGTTATGGCACAGGCAGCTGGAGAGTGAACCATCTAGATATGTCCTCCCTGACCTGTGTGATGTGAATTCTCTTGTGACTGTATCTGATGTGACCTGTCTCCTCCTCAGACATCTCAGCCTGCAGATGACCACTCCCCTCTGACCCGGAAGGAGTTTGTCAGATTCCTGTTGGCCACAACTACCAAGGCAGAACTACGGTGTCAGGTACATACAAATCAATCTCCTTACTCAGACTCTTGTATTAATATCAACAGTCTTGTGGCAAGGTATCAAAAAAACTGCAATTTCAGGACATTTGAAAACCTAACGGATTTTGTTTGCTCACGTTCGGTGTGCAGAGACATACTGGAAACAACAAACCACGTAGAAACTCTTGCGAATTAAAAAAAGAAAGTGAAAAAAAACGTCTTGAAGGAAAAATGTCACCAACTCAGTCCAAATAATTTTCAGTGTCGTTTGTGATGTCACCAACCCTTTTTCTCCAGTAACAGCAGAGTAGTGTTTAAATACTGAGCTAATGAATTCCTATCGGGGATAATTACGAAAGAAACGTTAAGAAACGTTACATGAAATGGAGGCTAAGACCTCCCCCCTAAACTTCAGACTTCCCGCGCACAAACTCTGTATGCTGGCCCCAGAAGCTCTAGCTTAATACACAATTTGTAATGAGAGCTTCTGAGTTTCTGAGATTACACACAGATAAACATACACGCAAATTAGGGATGCGCACAAGTAATCGAGTATTCGTATGAGTAAGTTACCACCTACTCTACTTGTGAAATACTAACTAAAATTCCTACATTGCTTGTTTTGTCTGAGACGAAACAGGGAAATAAAATTCACATCTAAGGTTAGAGAAATGCCTCACCTGAATCTTGCAGTTACATTTGAGTCCATTTGTGGCACTGTCAATATGCTGTACCTTTTCAGTTGAAGACGTCAGACTTGTTTGGGCTTCGTTATGGTGACATGCTCAGGCTCCATGCCATCCAGATGAAGCCAGCACACTTTTTTCAGTACTCAAGTTTACTTGACTAATAAATTACTCGAAATGACCATTCCTCGACATGTGCTTTCAAGTTGATGCCATAGTTATAGCACCATGGAGAACTCTATATTGTCTGTATGTCAGTGGTTCTCAACGGTTTTCATGTCCAGGTCCCCCAGATTGACACACATTAGGCCGCAGATCCCATTTGATGACACCTGCACAAAATGATCTGTTCATTCTAATCCATATCTGTTCATACTCTGTACATACCGCACTAGTTGTTATTGTTGCTATTGTGTTTACAGTCTATAATTGCCTGCACATATCATGTACATCAGCCCATTTGCACTGCTCTGTTTACACCTGAGTACATTGCTGCTCATCATCTGTCTGTCTGTCTGTCTGTCTGAATCACTTTATCTCAGGGACCATGATCTATCTGTCTGTCTGTCTGAATCATTGTATGTCAGGGACCATCTTGGAAGATTTCTGTTGTTGGATATGATTAAGTTCAGAATTCCATAGCGTACTGTAGTTGAGGAGATTACCGTGGAGAAAGTGAAACCTATGATAGAAATAGTAATTCTTATATATTCTCTCAGTGGGCTAAGTTCTAATAAATTAAATAGAGAAATTAAGGACTCCTTGGGGCCCCCCACGCAATGTTGAAAACCACTGCTGTATGTGATATAAATACTCACATTCCCAATTTGGACAGATGCAAACACAATCCATAACATCCTGCTTATGGTCCAACAGGGCCTGAACTTTAATGGAGCAGATCTATCTCGTCTGGATCTACGCTACATCAACTTCAAGATGGCCAACCTCAGAGCTGCCAACCTCACCCATGCTAATCTCAGTGGTGCCAACTTGGAGAGGGCAGACCTGTCCTTAGCATGCCTCGATGTGAGTTGTTTATGTGTGTGTGAGTGTGAGTGTCAGAGAGTGTTTTGTGTGTGCGTGCATGCATGTCTGTTTTAAAGACCTGAGACATGATCATTTATGCGTGTGTGTGTGTGTGTGTCTCCCAGGGGGCCAACCTGCAGGGTGTGAAGATGCTGTGTACTAACGCTGAGGGGGCGTCTCTGAGGGGCTGTAACTTTGAGGACCCTGCTGGAGTCAAGGCCAACCTGGAGGGTGAGGCACACCTATCATTCAGCTTTTCATAGGAGAGAGAGAGATTAAATTAGTTTGTGTGTGTGTGTGTGTGTGTGTGTTCCTGACAAAACTAGACAATTGGAGACACATTTCAGACTACAAAACATTGTCCCCCATTAGGGGAAAAGGCTGATGTTTTGGGTTAGGGTTAAGGCATTGTTTTTGGTGAGAGGTAGGAATTGAATGTAAGCATTGTCCCATAATTTGGCCTGAGGAAATGTCTGTGTCTGTGTGTGTGTGTGTGTGTGTGTGTGTGTGTGTGTGTGTGTGTGTCTGTCTGTGTGTGTGTCAGGGGC
>OMKL01046410.1:0-13275 GCA_900302295.1 Parasudis fraserbrunneri
CCTCTGTCGTCAGCTGAAAAACAACAAAAGAGGATCACTTTGTTGTTTATGGGGCGTCGTGGGGCCCCGGGGAGTTTTAACAACTTAATTGTTTATGGTGCAGGTTGGAGGGCCTCCAGGCTCCTCGCATCATGGCTGAGTCTGACGGGGCAGGCCTCTCTCTCTTTCACATATGCCTTCAACATGCTTTTCTCAGACACTCGCAGACCCCCGTAAAACATGCAAAGGCATCACTCCTCTCTGTGTCCACTCAAATACATTTGTAAACAACAAATCCACTCCCAAGTCTAACTGACCTAGGAAAGAGTAGGCTAGTTCTGGTATGGATGCATTATTTGTAAAGCTTTTCAGGATGCTTTTCACAACAGACATTTAATTTTTTATATGATGGCGGTTAAGAAATGGTCGTTTTGACTAGCTTAGTATGGTCGCATAGCAACAAAGAATTGACTAGGCTAACTTGTGTTGTTGCCTGTAAAAAAATGCTTGTGTTGGAAGTCCACTTAGCCTGGAAACCAGATTGTTCCTTCTCAGCCCCTGTAGGGAAGCACTCTTCCCTTCGACTTCCATTTCAGTTCCATCTATTCCTTAAACTGAGATGGAATAGTAGGTTTTCATTAAATAAGCCAAATCTAGGCCAAGTACTGCATCATTGTTACAGCCCTGCTATGTACATTCAGCACAGAGACTCAAACTGACTGGTAATCAATAAGATGCTGTTGACCACCTAATCAACATTGATCAACCTAAAACTGTTGTTATTTAGCTCACTCTCAAGAGACCATCTCTATAATGGATGAAAACACTGCTTTTAACATGAGCAATGAACCAGCTATTGACTTTGCCTCATTAAGCCATCAGTAGGCTAAACAGATAATCACAAATGACTTTGTTATGAATGAATATGGCCTCTAAAAAAAGCATATTTCCGCTAATTCATCCATCCAGGCAGTGTAAACACTAAAGGGGATCGCGAGGAGGCCATCCATCTCGCTTCGGGGCTCTCTCCGTCTGCTGGGACATTGAAGGATGGTGCATTGAACTTGGCTCGGTGGCGCGGCCATCAATCATTCCCCCCACTCTCATGTCTCATCTAGTCAATGGTCCATCAACGCCCCCACCCTCCCTAGTGCCTAACTCAAGATGTAAGCTGAGGCTTTGTTTCTCACAGGTACACCTGAAAGGCTGAGGTGAGGTCAAAGATCTGAATTGGTCCACCAACAATTCCCAGTTCACTATCACTCGCAGTGAGGACACAAATTAGCTTCTTTCTCTGTAGGTATAGTCCTTGACTAAAACGTGGCCCCAAAGCCAGAATCTTCATGGTAAACTATAGGCTGCAGACTGAGGTTTGTAATTAGAACAAATCACCCGTCTCTGCCTCTCAGTGTCTCCTAGTCCCAGGGCCCAAACAGATTCTGAATTTCTGACTGCTATGTCTGCTGGCTACAAAGGATCCACTGTCTGATATAAGCTACCACTTTCTCTCAGTAAATACTGATTTAATGGTATCCTAAACTTTAAGGATCGGCCAATACCAAGTACTGATCTGATCCATTACATGTACTGATTTAGACTATGGCCATTAGCTTTGGGGTCACTGGCTAAAAATCATTGAGATACAGACTACTCAGTTTTTCTCCTGCAGAAAGATCTATCATGCTTCTACAGATGGGTGACAAATTAAAGGAAAAACCAACATAAAGTGTCTTCATACGGTGCTGAGCCACCACGAGCCACCAGAACAGCTTCAATGCGTCTTCGCATAGATAGTACAAGTCTCTGGAACTCTACTGGAGGGATGGAACACCATTCTACCAAAATATATTCCCTCATTTGGTGTTTTGACGATGGTGGTGGTTGTCGTTTGACACATTGGTCCAAAATCTCCCATTGGTGTTCAACTGGGTTGAGATCTGGTGACTGCGAAGGTCATAGCATGTGATTCACATAATTTTCATACTCATCAAACCATTCAGTGACCCCTCGTGCCCTGTGGGTGGGGGCATTATTATCCTGGAAGACACCACTCCCATCAGGATAGAAATGTTTTTTTGTTGTTGAGGACCCTAGAATCAAAGCTCCTGCCAGCCATGCCCCAATAATGAACCCTCTTAGATCTTTTTCTCTCGCCATCTTGATCGGAAATCAAGGTCAACTGGGCCTGCTTAGCATTTGTATACCTGCCACAGAGCAGGATAGGATGTAAATTGCTTAATTGTATCATACAGTACACCTGTATGGAAGCATCTGCATTCGTTATGTTTCTCCACTCATTTATTCAGGTTTTTCCTTTAATTTGTCACTCATGTGCCATAAAATACAGAAAATCAAGTCACTCTGATTTCTTATTGCATGTTACACATACACGTGGCTCTTATCTGATTTAATTTGGGAATGCTCCGACTCTCCGACACCAATATCCTAGAATTGGCCCGATATCCCATAGTATCCGTATCAGTGCGTCCCTACTGGCTCCTCATTCCCCCTTGGTGGCAGGCTCAAGAGGCTGTATCGAGGTGTTGAGAGAGACTGGGGATGGAAAACGGGCACATTCTCCAAAACCGAGGCAGCGAGACAAAGTCCCTCATGCAAAGACACGAGCAGGTCCGCCAACACACCGACGGAGCTATGCTGACAAGCAGGCAACAGGCAGCTCAGCTTCTCTGCTTTCCATCCACTCTATTGGTGTGCCATCGTCCATAGCCAGAGAATATCCCTTTCCTTCTGGCCAGCCTCGTGGGAAAGGGGTTGGAAGCAAGGCCGTTTTTGGAGCTCAGTGTGGAGCTCAGTGTCTGTGTGTGTGACTGCTTATTAGTCATCAATGGGGGAAGCTCCAACATTTGTTCCTTTTCTTTCTGGCGCATGACACACACAGCCAGTCTTTCTTGGCTCAGACGTCCCACAAATTCTGGGCGTCGAGTTCTTGGCAGTCTGGTTAATGTGGTTACGCAATGGCTTCCGTCATTTCAACACGAGCAAAACGGCTTATTGTATTAATAAACAGTTGTTGTTGTGGAGATGCGCCCCGCCCACACACACTGATTATGTGGATCAAGGGAGTGGAGGCCATGTGAGCACAGCATTGGGATAGGATAGCTTATAGTGTAGGCTGGAACATAATTTTGTCTTGGGACTTAGAAGCAATGTATTGCCAGCTTCAATGACCTGACCAAACATTGAAAATACACATTTATACAGTAGGCTACATTTTAAATTCAGTATTTGAAGTACAATGTCATTTCAACAGGATATACCTGGTTTACTCTGCTAGCCTATGGTCTAGGCTATTGCTTCTTGATGTTTTTGATCCAAGGGACCACTAAACATTTGTATTTCGTCTTAGAGACTGGCAAGCAATGTATTGCCACCTTAAGTGATCATACACTGAAAATAGATGTTTATGCATATATTTGAAGCTCTGCTTTAACTACAGAAATATAGCCAATAGTCAGGCACCACTTAGAAACATCCCAGGCACCAGCACTGGCCCCAGACCCCTGTTTGAGTCACACTGGTCTAGTCCTATTTAGAGGAAAATTGCTGGAGATGCCATGGCAGGTGTTGATGATGATGCACAGAGGGAATATAATAAAATCTAGGCCTGGCATGCAACACAAAGCGAGCTTCAAACCAAGGCAAGGACGTATCTTCTAGTGACATACAGCTGTCAAGTAGTGGTAAAAAATAAATTAAAAAAAACCAAGCAAAAAACCCATTTCAATCCTCTCTTTCACACACACCAACATCTACAAAATTCCCAGCATGACAGCGATTGTGTGGTCTACACATGCACCACACACACACACACACAAATAAATAAATCATCAATATGAGTAGCCTACATGAAATTTCTACAACACTACCATTCTATTAGCAATTGGTCGTTAATATATTGTTTTCCCAGTGAAGAAAAGGAGGACAAACCCCCATGAGCTTCCCGGGGACACGTGCCTCATACCTTTAAATAATTCTCCTGGCTTCCACTAGGTGTCTCACGCCATGTGCCCATTTTGGATGAAAGGGGGATTTAAATTTACCAAGATGTCAATCCAATGCTCAATCACAACAAACACCTTGTTCCTTCCAACCAACTTTTCCATAATTAAGACCACGAAAAAAATACAAACTGAAACTAAACTTATGCGTGCATGCATATCTTCCTCAGATAAGTTAACCCTCTAAAATATAATTAGATTTATTATGTTGTTTATTTAAAACATTTTTTTAATCATCATTCAATAATCAATAATCATTATTATTTCGGTCTAAATAACAGATAACATAACTTGAGTATTGAAACAATTTTACTGTACTGTCTGTACTGGACTGTCTGTCGCTTGTGAAAAACAGCTGGGTAACGCTGCCTTTACCTTAAATAACCTAAGAGGGACAGACTAAGCCAACATTTACAAACTGATATACTGAGGCCGATCCATTAGGTTAAAGAAGTGAGACCAAAGGGCGAGATCACTCAAAATCTCAACAACACAACAGACCAAATGCAGCCTTCTCATGTCAGGAGGTAGGCAGGCTTTGATCACTGACTGAGATTGACACAGCTCGGCAATCCTGGATAGATCCGCATATTTCTAGCTAAAAAATACTTGCTTGGGGCTCTATTTACGACACATAATAAACATAGCTATCAAATAACAGGCTCTTCACACAAATGTAATGTATTAACCGTCTAGGGAGATGAAATCAACACAATCGTCTGAAATGAAACCCACTTTCTTTCGTTAAGTCGTGTCAATAGACGCTTTTAAAACCCCCGTCGCCTACTGCTAGCTCGTTAGCAAGCTAAGTTAGCTAGCAGTCACCACTGCTTCAGAATCGTCGCCTTTCTTAAATAACTGGTATTTGTTTGCCCGTTCAAATTGACTACCTGTCTGGTGGAATATATAATCTACATACCTGCCATGGAACCAGTCTTTACAGATGTCGCATTCGATCATAAACCGGCTCACATCGTAGGGCTGCCGGCAGACACAGTATAGCGGGGCCGCCGCCATCTTCCTACTGTCCCCAAACAACGCAGGAATGAAGTGGGGCGGGGATTTAATTCACTACACGGAAACAACCGAGAGGAGACGACCCGAGCACGCACAGAATTCTAGGCAATCCCATCTCTGACGTCAATTTCCAAATTATTCATTTCCGTCTGGTTGTGTAGGCCTACCAACAAAGACCCAAACTTTTTTTTCCTGACAAAGTGATGACATAATGGTTTTACTTTCAGCATTTGGTCATGGATATTTGTGATCAAGATCAGCTCAATGTTATGTGCATTGACTTAATAGGCATAGACAATGGGGACCATTTTTTATATTAGAATATTATTATGATTATCATTAGCATGATAAAGCTGCAAATGTATGTCAATTTTCTTGGAAAGACACGTGGAATTCCATTGGTTATTGTATGTATGATTTCCAAAATCAAAGTGACATTGACAGTAAACATTGCCCTATTAAACACAGATGATATGATGTACATAGACAAACAAATGTGTCACATAGCCCAAAGCTACTCTCCTAGCAGAGAAAGACAAGCCACATCGCATGGAATTTTCACAATATTGGACGCCTTTCATGAGCTCTGTTCTCTTCAGTCAACCTAGGTCTGATGCTTCAGTCACACGTGCATGGCACTAGACAAAGCCTGGATAAAACCAAAACACACCAACATCCTCCCCCGGTATGTCTCGACGGAGCATGTCTACGTGCTTGTGTGGTGACTAGCAATGGGACCACCAACCCACAGCTTGATCTGTGAGTTGACAGCAACACCCATCCCCCCCTACACCCATCTGTGCTGCTCTGCATAGTCAAGCAGGTCTGGTGCATGCAGGGTATGCACTCGCTGCGTATAGTGCACGTGGGTCTCATTAGGTTCATTTGCAGAATCCTGTATTACGTGTTTCCTAATAACTGTACTGAGGGGAAAACATGATCTAGGTCCATTGAGGTGATTATGGAGCCTATGCATGTGTAATTGCTGTAGGTCTTCACCATATTTGCTGCAATGGGTTTATAGCAGATGTCTATGCCTTCACATTTGATTTGGATGTTTTAAGGCACGTGGGAGGGGTGCAAATCCTTGACAAGAGGGAATGTAGGCCAGTTACATATTACATACATATTGCAATGCACCGATTTTATATTTTACACATTGAGCCACAAAAAGGGGAAAAGGAGAAACCTCTCAGGTGCACCTTCATACAAAGAAAATTGTATTCTATTCTATCATGTTCTGTTCCGCTGAATTGTTCTGTTCTGAACTTCTAACCAGACGCACTTTAGCTCCAATCATGGTTATAACAAAGGGCAACATTTTTAAAGGTTAGAGCCCCATCTAGTGACCAACCACTGAATGTCAATACCATTCACTGCAGGCTCGGTAGGGGGCGCACAATGGTCTGCTGCTGCTGCGACGCTGTGACGTCGTGGATTGTCAAGACACGGAAGGGACAGTACAGTTTATTTTGCATAATGTTATGGTCTGCGGCTGTAACCAGCTGTTGCAAAATATAATGTATACTTCAGTAACAAATTGCTTACCATGTCTGCTGTATTCGGCAGAAATGCTATGAATATTCTACAATTATTTCTTAGACGAGAAAAATAGGTAAGATACAATTAATGATATTTCAAAAGCAGTGATGGGTGGATTGGGGGCGAACATTAGCTAGTCGGCTAAAGCAAGAACTCTCTCCACACAGTAAGCTGTGTAGGGGTACTCTATAGCTCTTAAGTGAGTCTACCTCTACTGCCATTTGTTTTTGACCACCAGGTCGTGATATTGACAATACAGTCCGCACAGTATTCCCGATACAAACAATTAACATTGGATTGGGTCGATGCTGATGAATCTATTACTGTTGGAATGTTCCCTTTGTGAGAAAGTGGACAGCTGGCCCAACAACTGAAGATGAGACGCTTGTCCAAGAAGAAAGCCCTGAACTTGGTGAGGGAACTAGATGCCTTCCCCAAAGTCCCAGAAAGCTATGTTGAGACCACAGCCTCAGGAGGGACAGGTGAGTTGGACAGCACCCCCCACAATTCTTTATTTTTGTTTAACCTGCGTTTATCCAGGGAAAGGTGACTGAACAAGTGAACTGACCACAAATTCACACCTGTGAAAAGATGTCACTGAGAGCTCCCAGGGGGATGTTCTGAGTATATGGTTACATTTTCTGTTTCAGAACTGAGGACACTACTATAGAATAAAGCTCATTTGGGTATAAAAACAAAAAATATGTGGGTTGACAAAATCAGTCTCCCATTCATTGTCAATGGAGGGGCTCCAGACTTTATACCTGATGACATCACAAGTTTGAGTCTTACTTCTCTGGTGTCTGGCTTTGGGAGAGATTATCACAAATATTGATTGAACTTTCCTAAGCCATGGACATAACTTATTGAAATTAATTTGGGTGGTGTTCCCCTTTAAATACCATTTAGAGCACCTGCCTGAATTCATATTGGCCTCTCTCTTTTTCATCCAGTGTCGTTGTTGGCATTTAGCGTCATGGCCCTTCTGGCCGTCTTGGAGTTCTTCGTCTATCGGGACACTTGGATGAAATATGAATATGAGGTGGACAAGGATTTTTCCAGGTAGGCTTACGTTCAAAGCTAATGTCAATTCACAATCACTGAAAAAAATGTTTCTAAATGAATGCTGATTTCATTTTCTTATGGATGATTATAAAAGGCTACAACTCTTTCTTCTCCGATCTTTCAGTAAATTGAGAATAAACATCGACATTACGGTCGCCATGAAATGCCAGCGTAAGTGTGCAACCCTCTAAATAATGTAAGGCAGTGCCCAAGTATAGATGTATGTACATTCTACATTTATTCTCTGACATGGATGTATAATAACATAACTATCATATGTGGTTTCAGATGTCGGAGCAGACATTCTGGATCTGGCCGAGACCATGATCACATCCAGCGGGCTTCAGTATGAGCCCGTGAGTGATGATTGTCTTGATAAACGTGATCATCTTTTTTCTGTATGTGACGGGGTTGGGTTCAATTCACCTCCAATCCAGTCAGTTCAGAAGTGGATTTTCCTTACATTTAAATTTGCTTTTTAATTTAAATATTGAAAAAAAAAAATTTTGGGCATAAGATTGTACTATACAGCCTATGGACAAATACATGAGAATGAATCCTTCATCATCAGCAAATAAACAACAGTACCTGTTTAAATTTCGTATTGAAAGTGAATTGAAACAAACCGTAGTATGTAATGCATAGGCTCTCATAAGTATTTTTTCTAACTCAGCAAAGTATAGAACTGACACAGTTGGGAGAGTAAACAAGCATTTGCAGTAGCTGTAATCTATATCGTCAGGGGAACATCCAAATACATCATCTTTTGAGAATACGGAGATGCTTCTGTTTGTTACAATTACTGTTTTGCCTTTGTCTCAATGATAGGTTATTTTTGAGTTATCCCCACAACAGAGACTGTGGCAAAGGTAAGCATTTATCAGATTATTCAGAGACATAAATAACACTGTTTGGATTGACTTTCTGTTGCTAAATACATAGAAAGCTCTTTCAATTAGAGAACCGGAAAGAGCAACTGGAATGGGGAAAAGAAATGTTTTGGCGTGTACAGAATAGCTCCCTTCAGCTAACAAGCCTCATTTCTAAAGTAACAACTTCTTATGCTTTTGGCAGTTGTCAAGGAATCTTGCTTAACTGCATTCCAGTTGCGGTTTCCTGTCTGCATATACACAGCTTTTAACAAGTTTGACAGCACTGTGAATTGTATATCTGTTTTTTGTTGTTGTTCCTTGTTGTTTCCAGGACGTTGCTTCTCATCCAGAACAGGCTGAGGGAGGAGCACGCCCTCCAGGAGATCCTGTACAAAACTGTCATGAAGGGAGCCCCCACTGCCTTGCCACCGCGGTTAGTTTCATCTGTAAAAATAAACCACCGTAGTTGATGCAGATGACGTGTAGCTAGGGCTGGATGATATGGGGGGGAAAATAATGGGAAGTTTGTTTGAGAAAAACAGATTTTGAAAATGGATGTTGTATAATTAGTTCTATCAGCTATTTTTTATGCTGATGTAGGCACATTTTTGGAGTGGTAAAAAAGCATTAACAAAAAAAGCTTTCGAATTTTGATTTTGGCATTGATTACTATGGCAGAGATTGAAGCTTCAAAGCATTTGGGTTAGCCCCATGCTTGGTAAAATGATTTTGTGAGAAAACTGGCAGAATGTTTACTTTTTCTCATTAATTCAGACAACAAAATGGTGTGTATCACGGTTCACAATATCAGAACATCCCATGATGCGTTTAACACAAATAGACGATAAAGGATAAATATCGTTATATTTCCCCGCCCTACATGTAGCTCATTGAATATGCAGCTATTTAAAAGGGTTAGAATGTGTTTTTAATAACTTTGCATGTGTGTGTACGTGTGTTTGAAGGGAGGATGCCTCTTTGGAGCCCCTTAGCGCCTGTAGGATCCATGGGCACGTCTATGTGAACAAAGTGGCAGGAAACTTCCACATCACTGTTGGAAAGTAAGTTATGAACGCTGGATAACCGCAGCTCCGGCTAGCTATCCACAAACGAATGCAAAGTCAATGTCATGCTCTTGTCTGTACAAGCCCTGAAAACAATGCTGAAATCTACTTAAGAGTGCACCGTGGTGTAGGTTTCAGCATTGTTTTCAGGGCTTGTACAGACAGGAGTGTGATCCTATTGACTTCGCATTAGGTTGTGGATAACTAGCCGGAGCTGTGGGTATCCAATATGAATCACATGATGGATTGTGCTGAGAAAAGCCTCTACCGATAGACATGTCGAAGTAAGAAAAAGGGCTAGGGTTCAATAATTGTGTACTATCCCTTCAACACCAACATTTTGTTTTTCGCAGGCCTATTCATCATCCTCGTGGCCACGCCCACATAGCAGCGTTTGTAAGCCATGAAAGTATGTGCATCTCCTTACTTCCAATTACTCGATTGGACAGCTTTTTAATGTTTTATATCCCGTAATATACATGGAATTATACAGTATATTAAATTGTATAATACTATATACATGTAATTAGGTGTATATATATATGTGAGATTATATACTATACAAAAAAGATTTGCTTGTAGAGAACTTAAAGCATTGTATAGGGATAAAGGGCACTTCATTTAGGCCAACTGCATGTGGAATACATTTCTCCATTCCCAGATAGAGGATTTTGCTGATCCCCGCTGCCTTGATTGAATCTGAGCTGGGTCTCATCCATTGCATTGCAGCATACAACTTCTCCCATCGGATAGACCATTTGTCTTTTGGAGAAGAGGTCCCAGGTATCATCAATCCTCTGGATGGCACGGAGAAAATCACCAATAACAGTAAGTTACTGTTTCTGCCAGAGACTACGGGGGGGGTACTTGACGGATGGTTTTCCTATCACATGACGTTTAGGGTGTGTTTACTACCAGAGCGTTGAGTTTTTGGTGTCAGCTTTCTTTTGCCAGTATCCTCACTGTGCTGATTGGAGTTTCCTAAGCACTGCTGTGTCCCCAGTTGCCCTTACTTTGTCCTTAGCTAGCCTCGGAGTTGCTGGCCAGGGCCCATATTCACAAAGCCGATGTACCCGATGTCTTCAACAGCTTATTCAACAAACTGAAGCTGACCCAAAATCACGACTAACTAGGCTTTGTAAATATAGACCCTGGCTCATAATTTGATGGATATATCAAAGCTGGTTAGTTTCTCCTGCATAACTAAATATCCATTGCACAATGCACTGTCAAATGATGAACTAAAAAGTGTATTCAGTATTTTGCTGAGATACTAGTTGTGACTAAGTTTTTTTTTTTTTACTTTTATTTTGGAATCCTGCAGTAATGTTTTTCTTTTTTTTCTTCTCCCTTCTCATCAAAAATAAATGTTTTAAAAGATTGGAATACTTTTTCCTCAAAATATTTTTGCTTTGTGTCGCTCTTCCAGATAACCAGATGTTTCAGTATTTCTTAACGGTGGTGCCCACAAAACTTCACACATCCAAGATATCTGCAGACACACACCAGTTTTCTGTGACAGAGCGGGTCAGTATGCAGTGGATATAAAAGCAAAGCAGTATCACTTGATTTTATGCACTTTTGGCACACAAACATGTCACACCTCTCTCCAGCTGAGGGAAAAGAAGGAATTCCATCTCACCACCGTATCCTTTGTTCCTCAGGAGCGGGTCATTAACCACGCAGCCGGGAGCCACGGCGTCTCGGGGATCTTCGTCAAGTACGACACCAGCTCTCTGATGGTGACCGTCAGCGAACAGCACATGCCGCTGTGGCAGTTCCTGGTGCGGCTGTGCGGCATCATTGGGGGCATATTCACCACCACCGGTGAGTCGAGTCCTCCCACTTTGTTATGTTCAGGGTCACGGAGAGAACCAACGACGGGAAAGAGAGGGTGTGTGCATGCACGCGTCCGTAAAAAAACCCAGAAACTCTCGCCGCAAGAGCCCGGGTATGGCACTAGAAAATTTGTTAACCTGTCTTAAACATCACTCTTTTTCTCTCTGTCTCCAAAGGCATGATCCATGGGTTTATTGGCTTCTGTTTTGACGTCATCTGCTGTCGCTTCAAACTGGGAGTATATAGGAGAGGAGAGGTAGGCCCTGAATCGCTTTGAAAAACACTCATCTACATTCTCTCCCAGTGCTGTGAGCAGTTGTCCTGGAGAACACCAAAGTGAATTGTCCTGCTGTGTCCCTGTGTCCTGTCTTCTAATCTACACTGTACCATTGACTCAGAAGGTGCATTTAAACATACAAACCCATAGCATGAATGTGTGCCGATTTATAAACTCAGATTAACCAACTGAACCGATTTTACGTACCGACTTGATTCGCTCCAGATTCACGGACTACCAGTGTGTCATCGGTGGAATTGACCTCGTCTCCTGTCTTTCCAGGTGGCACAGCCAGGCAACCAGATGAACAATCACCACACCCCTCTGCTGGCAGACGAGGCCCCTCAGCAGTAGCCCTCTGTCGGTGCCTAGCACCCTGGCCACCGGTCCCTCGCTCAGCTCATATACTGTTCTGTGTGAAGGTTCGAGGAAGTGAGCTTCAGAGCAGACACATGAATGCAGAGAGATTTAAAGGTGCACTCGTTTTTTTTTTTTTCTCGGTTGTTTGGAATGAGGACCAGGTAGATGTGGTATGTCTACACATGAATCTACAAACTCCTCATTCAAAAACAATTGAAATTCTTACACCTTTATTTGTTTTATGGAAAGACGTGGCAGGCAGCTTAAGGCAGGCCTTTTGAGTCTGTATAATTTATTGTTTTCAGTTTTAAAAAGTAATGTGAAGTGTTCACACCATGTAAAGCAGCCTTGCGGCGTGTAGCTGTGTATTAAAGGCTGTTGTGGCTAGAATTCCCCATTTCATACACTGTACTTTTCAGTTCAATGATTGTATTCAAATGTCTTATCACCCTTTGGTGCTGTCGATATAGATATATTATTGTGTGCATCAAGACATTACGTAAATATCGATGTACCATATTTGCCCTCTGGCCGCAATCGTACGTGTGTTTTATTAAAGTGTTTGCTTTTGGGTAGTGCTTGGTGGTATTATTTGTTTGCTTTGAAATGTTTGGGGCTTTAGGTTTCTTTTGCTGTAACAAAAGATGCAGGTGCATTTTTTGTTATTGTGTGAAATTTTATACATTTTTAAATCAATAGACATGAGACACTGTTATTCAAAAGCATGTAATTCAGAAATAATGGAGTAGGTAATGAAGTGAGAAGAATATATGAATGGCTCCGTGAGCTAAAGCTAGTGATGCCAAATAAGATGGTTCTGGAGTTGAAGCCTGCAGCTAGTATAGTATACTGTAATATTTTTTAATTTCATTTTTAAATTAAGTAACTTTAATCTTCAACTCCATAGTAATATACAGTACTTTTCAATTCAAACATTTTCAACAAACTAAAACTTCCAAGATATAAATGCATACAGTGAAGATGGAGACCCTGAAAAGAGTCCCAGGCGTTGCCGTACTTTTATGCTGGTTCTCAAATCGGTAACTGAAAATGTATTAAGTTCCCTCAGCGAGCTTCTGGACGTGAAAAACCCAACAATCCTCTGCACTCACGGAGGCCTTCATTCACTCACAGTGTTTGTTCCGAGACCAAACGTCTCAGTGTGTGATATGATTGTTGTATCTTTGTGAAGAAGAGGTTCAGTCACAGTGCGTGTGGTGAGGTAATGTTAGCGGCCAGGT
>OMKL01046431.1:0-12515 GCA_900302295.1 Parasudis fraserbrunneri
TAACCTTAACCCTCACTACTACTAACTAGCCCCTTACCCTAACCTTAACCCTCACTACTACTAACTAGCCCCTTGCCCTAACCTTAACCCTCACTACTACTAACTAGCCCCTTACCCTAACCTTAACCCTCACTACAGCATGTCTAACTAGCCCCTTACACTAACCTTAACCCTCACTACTACTAACTAGCCCCTTACCCTAACCTTAACCCTCACTACTACTAACTAGCCCCTTACCCTAACCTTAACCCTCACCACTACATGTCTGACTAGCCCCTTACCCTAACCTTAACCCTCACTACTACTAACTAGCCCCTTACACTAACCTTAACCCTCACTACTACATGTCTGACTAGCCCCTTACCCTCACCACTACATGTCTACCTAGAATGTAAAGTTTGTGAACAAACCTTTAAGTTGGCTTGACAAAGCCAAGCTGTAATCGACAGAAAGATGTTAACATTTCCAACAAGCCATCCCCCAACTCTCTACGACAAACGATGTAAAAGTTATTAAGGATTTAAAAATCGGTGAATAAGGGGTTATATGTAGGATGGAGTGATGGAAGAAGAAAGGTATGTGTGTGTGGGTGGGGGGGCGGCATCAACATTCATTAGTTGGGCATGTCTTGTGTTGTATAGCAAGTTGGAAGGCTCTAAGCCTTCAGCCTAAGATGAAAAAACGAGTGAAAGAAAGGATAGAAGTGAGCTATTCATACAAAAAGCACAAGCAATCCACACGGGCATGCCCTAAAGATGCCCAGCAATTTTGAAGCAGGTAGCTTCAAAGCTGTAGGAGGAGTTGCAGTGACAAAAAAAATTACTTACAATACTGTATCAGTAAGTTGGCTTTGCCAACTGGACCCTTAGTCTAACCTCAACCTAACTCCTAATTCTAACCATAACCTTAAACCTAACCCCTAATTCTAACCCTAACCTCAACCTAACCCCTAACCCTAAAGTGGTCCATTTTAAAATGAGGATCGGCCAAAATGTCCTCACTTCCTCTCCAAAATCCTCACTCCTTGTATCTAGGACTCAACCTGTTCCTCACAAGTATAGTAATAAAAGTACACACAAAGTATCATACCCACAGAGACACAGACAAATGTAATTAGGTCATAGGTGACAGACAGATGAGGAGTATCCCTGCGTTAACACCCTGGCTACCACCGCCAGACTCTGTGCTAAAGTAGCGTGTCTCTCTCACTCTCTCTCAGGTTCCAAGGTGAGGAGGGTGGTGTTTCCTGTTAGTCTCATGGCTCTGAGTGCTTCCATGTTTTACCCCCAACAGGCTGCCTCCTTATTAAAGGTGTGTATTTGCATCATGTAATGTTTAATGTATATTATATGTAGACGTGTGTGTGTGTGTGTGTATGTCAGGGTTCCTACACAGGTATGGAAAATCCTCCTTTTTTTTTTCCTGTCTATCCTCAGTGAACACTAACTTTCATGTTCTTGGCCTGTCAGGTCAGGGAATGAACAAGAACTCTGGTGAACTAATTATACGGGGCTTTCAGTTCATTCATTTTACATGTCTCTCTCCACTAGGGCTGTCACTTTTCCAGAAATCAAGTTCGAACGAATCCAAAGTAAAATAGAGTTCGATAGAATTCATTTGAACTTTTATGTTATCAGAATCCTCTATTATAATGTGCTTTCACCGCTCCCCCTCAGCAACCCCATGCCTTTTCATAATCGTAAACAATCCCAAAGTAATTATTAATTTCATCGATTTTGTTTTGGATAGTTTATAGTCATGAGCGAGCAAGAGAGACAATGATGCAGCTACAGGCAGACAGAATAGGCAACAAAAATTACGAAGGCACTCGTTTCTGGTTTAAGAACGTCGCAATTGATAAAATGACAGGCATCCTTTTATTGATAATGGTGGATTGGTTCCTCTCGCAATACCTGCCTGGCTACTAGTCTGCTGTCTTCCAGCACGTGCTCCAGCCCTCATTTCAGGCAGAGAGAGAGAGAGAGAGAGGGAGAGAGAAAGAGAACTAGACGGAGCAGAGCACAAAATAGTTTTGGGGATCATACAAGGCACCCCTTGTTACTTCACTTATAAACTTAAATGCCACCTTTTGGAACACAAGGCGCATTAACTTCAGCGTGATTACATTAATCTGGGAAACTGGAAAGCAGATTGTGAAATGAATAGAACGGCTAACTGCAATTCACTCCAATTTTGAATTTGAACACATTGTTACAGGTCGAACATATTACTTTTCAGCAGGTTCGATCGACAGTACAATTTTCAAACAAAAAGGGACAGCCCTAGTCTCTCCGCATCCAAATTCAATGGATGATTCCTCAAAATGCCGTTTAGTTTTGTAGTGGTGCTTCACATTTCCACTTCTCACTAGTGCTACAGGTTTTGAAATTGCTATGTGAAGCATGATGAAAGCATATTTGTCTTTACTTATCTTTGAACACTTAATTTGCATTATAACATCCATCACCTTTACCAATGTAACTATCAAGCTAGTAGCTACCTTCCCAGGCTCCTTGCAGCTCTGTTGCTCTACGTAATTTGCATAAAACCATATTTTAGATCATGCCACTGCAGGACTCCCGTGGCTCTGCTGAGGAGAAAACGCTTTTCCAGTTCAAGAAAGCAGCCTGGAATTGATCATTAATCATGTTTGTATTTTTTAGTGGAGCACTGCTCGTCTGTGGGGCAGCCCCACATTTTACAGAATTTCCCTACGGGATAATAAAGTATTTCAATTCAATTCAATTTTACTTCGATTTAAGGGTTCTGTCGTATTTCTAACTTTAGGAGGGAGGGAGGGAGGCTCACAAATATGGACTAAACTGTCCTGAGATTCAAGATTAACTTGTGTGAATTCTTAATGTGGGTAACACATACTAAAACCGTGTGTGTGGTGTGTGGGTGTGTGTGGTGTGGTGTGTGGTGTGTGGTGTGTGTGTGTGTGTGTTTCACCCACCACTCTTGTCCCTGGTAAGGGAAGGGCTGTGGTTTCCTGTAGGAAGCGCTGGCTGTGAATTGAGCTATTTTACCGCTCACACCAGCAATACCCCACAGGGCACAACTTGGGACAGAATATTTCAGATGGAATGTCATATTTTTGTAATTGTATCTCCCACATTATTTCCACGGAATGTTGGAGGCGGTTTCATTATGCTACCCGATGGCCGGACATGCATGCACACACGCAGACACACACACCTGCAGAGACGGGACAGATGGGAGGATACAGATATGAAAACACCCAGGCTGAATATAGGATGAGGGATGCTGAAGTGATGAGTTTGCAGGAGATCACAGCGAGCCTGGAAATCGTTGACTCCTTTTGTTCTGCCGTGAGGCGACTGCTGTGAAGTCGGTGGGCCATTTGATGATAGTCATTATGTGTTTTGTAGATGTAAAATGTCTCCGTGGACCAATAAATACGGCAGCTTGTGTTATTGTGTGTTTGATTATAGGCCAGAAATACAGATGGTTGGAATCCTCCCTCCCTCCGGTGACTGACCGACGAGTGTTTTTCCGTGGGGGAGATCTCCCGGAGATGCGCGTGTCTGTGCGTGCCCTGTTTTTGGGTGCGTCATTTGGTGCTGCGGTTGACTTTTGACATTCATTGTTGCTTCTGGCAGGTGAGCAAGGATGCTGTGTACTCGCGGGTTCAACGGGGTCGCGTCGCCATGGAGACGCTATGGAAGGGTCCGCCCTTTGGTAAAAAGAAGGTAAGTTACGCCCGTCACACGGACTCGAGTCTGGAAGGATTACTTCCGAGGTTATCGGGCCCTGTATTTATCACGCATCGCAAAGGAGGAGTGCTGATCTGAGACGAGTCGTATTGAGGTGTATATACAGTCTGATCCTAGGTCAGTACTCCTATTCTTAGAAGTTGATGAATATGAGCCCAGACTTCCTCAGGGCCAGATTTAGGTAACACATCACGCTTGACACACAAGCTATTGTTTTGCATGAACTCCTGTCCTCAGTACATGGATTTGCACATGGAGTCCACGTATTAAATTAATGTCCCGCCCCGTTAGAACGCAATAACCTGTACATCTCCGTTTTCTATCCCTCTCCTCACAACCGTATTTCTTTTCGTAATCCCGCGATCAGGGTTATCGTATGAACATTGTTATGTTAATTTCCCGCCTTGATGCACACCGCTGGTAAAGAAGAAACGGGCCTCGGTGGTCTGTCGCTCTGCACCGTACCTAGGGGAATTCCAGCAGAATATCAGTTGTACAAAGCACCCTTTAGCGCACTGCCAATGTTTCCTTTGTTCCAAGCTAACCCCCGTATGCACCGTCTCGTCTCTGTCCCGCAGTCTGACGAGGAGAAGGGGGAGAGCGGGAGCAGCGGCAGCACCGACAGCTGAGACGCCACACGCATACACCACCCGCACCACCTTCTCCTTAACTACTCATGTACCGCAACACTTTCGCATCTCACTTTTAACCGCTACCGTATCTCAGAAAGCCATAGATGTACACAGTTTTGCCGTTTTTTTTTTTGTGTGTGTTTTTTTTGTTTCGAGTCATGCATACAGTGAAATGGTACTGCACCGTTTGTCTAAATCGGTGCCAAATCGGTGCATGTTTTGCATAACTCTGTGTGTATCTGTGACTTGGGAACTCCTGTGTGTTGAATGCACACATTGTTCAGAAATCTCCCTATTTGTGCCTCTCCTGTAACACAATCCGCCCCCACCTTCTCAGTACCGTCTTAATAGACACCCTCCACTCTGCCTGTCCTGTTCATCAGACACACAAAAGACCTTTTTGAAATGGGTTTGAATATGTTTACGTATTTATTGATCGAGATGTTCCATTAATTTAAATTCAGAGTGCAATACAAAATGGTTTGACTGTGTTAATATTGAAATAAGAGCATTTTATGTTATTATGATACTTTTTTTTTGTGATTGATTTAGATATTGAATGATAATGTGTTGATTGTCCAGTGTATATGAGCAGAGGTTTTGGTCTGAATACAATACAAACAAACCAAGTGTGTGTTGGTGATGTTTTTCACAACTGTGTGATTAGGAAAACCTCCAGCCTTCTGGACTGGTGCAGTGACATCAATAAGGGCACTCTCACACCTAAGTTAGTTTGAAATGGTCCGAATCAAACATGGAATTGTTACTTTTATTGGTTCGTATATGTTTCACACTGCCAATTTTCAAACAAACCAAACTTTCTAAACAACGCCACGTGATCATGCAGGGCAGCCTTTTATTGGACATTTAAATCCTAACAAACGAACAAACATTATCTTGTGATCTCCACTTTGGCTTGGGACAAAATGTTGTGAAATACTATAGACCTACCTTTTCCAATTCACTGTCGGTAATTAATTATGTGCTACTGTTGGCTGAATTATTCATTAACAGGTGGACCAGGATGTGGTTGTTTGCTGGGAACTGAAGTTTGATTCCGGTGTCCACACCAACCCAAATGAGGGGTAAAAACTCCAGGGCAGAGGCTGGTGTGAAAGTGCCCCAAGGAGGAAATAGCTTATGTAAGTTTTGAAGGAAGTCATTATGAGAGGCGAAAACAACAAAAAACAAGTCCTCTCATGCAGATGGAGATGGGATTACTAGTTTGTGATGTTATTTTTTTTTTTTGCACTAGCAGCTAGTAGTATGAATCTTTTTTTGTTATTGACAAACATTCAAAAATACAAGGTGATGTATTAAAACAATAGCAAAGAAAAATTCTGTAAATATGTATAAGAGACAACTACAATAAACACTAAGCAAATGATAAACGGAAATAGTATGAGTATGAATTTCGTGATGACATTTGCCACAATGATGTATGCCATCACAGCAAATATGTTCATATCAAAATGTTCAACTTTGAAAAACCATAACTTGTACTCTGTAAGTCTGATGTACATGAAACTTCAAACTCATATACACCTATCCATATTCTACAGCTTTGTCACTGGGACCCCATGTCCGCCATGTTTGGTTTTCTGCCATTTAGAATTTTTGGAAAATCACCTTTTTCCCCTCGTTTGCCCGATTCCCTATTTCTCGCCTCATATGTTGTCAGAAACATATTTTAGTGAACCGTTGAGGTGGGAAAAGAGAGCATTTACGAGCAAGCCGCTATGTTGTGCAGGCACACTCCAGAACTGCTAAGCTTCCAGCTCATGAAATTCTGGTCAAACTAGGCATTGCAGATGAAATATGAATTACGATTCAATTGCGTATCCTATTTCGCGCCTAAAATGTTGTCAAACATATTTTAGTGTAGTGGAAAAAAGTGTAGTGGAAAAAGAGAATGTTAATGAGTGAGCCGCCATTTTGAAAAACGTAGACACACAAGTCAAGGACCGCCCATTGTTTAATGAGTCACCACTTTACGTAGGAGGGGGAGGCAAATCTGAATGGCTTGTTGAATCACATGTTTTCTGACCTAGGCAGCCCAGAAAAATCTGCTTGGGTTGTCTTATTTCACAGTATGTGTGTTAGTAGGCCCATTAGAGACCCAAATGTATGTTCACAAGCACTGAAAATGTGAGATTTTCATAATATAGGACCTTTAAGGAGATTTCTACACAGTTTTAGGGTTTGACACCTGTGTGAATGTGCTGGTGCTTCTTTAAGTCTCAAGATTGTCTGAAGTTCTTCCCACACTGGTCACAGAGAGAGTTCATCCTATAGCGGTCCTAAATGTGCACCGCAAGTTTGAAAAGATTAGAATGAAGTCTATTCGAGTTATTGCGCTCACAAGTCGGATATGAACGTTTGGCCTGATGGTGGCGCTAGAGGAAAGGTCATGGGGTCACCAAAATCGGCAGTCGGGGCAGATCCATAATATCTCTGACATTGTGATTCAGGGATACAATTATACTATCGAAGTACACACTACAAATGTATTACATGGCCTGTAATGGCCCCC
Source organism: Parasudis fraserbrunneri (assembly GCA_900302295.1). Taxonomy (NCBI): domain Eukaryota; kingdom Metazoa; phylum Chordata; class Actinopteri; order Aulopiformes; family Chlorophthalmidae; genus Parasudis; species Parasudis fraserbrunneri. The sequence continues at coordinate 6,903 of OMKL01046431.1, forward strand.
AAACAGCCAACTTCAACAGATCGGAAGCCCCGTTGCTGTGAGCTCCAGGTATTGACGGTGCTGATGCTCATCTACCAAATGGTCCACTAGGGACCACCACAAAAAGCCAGCATATCATCAGGGTTAACAGGCCATTAACGGTACTCTACTGCTGGCAAACTTTGAACTGGCATCATGATTAAGAAAAGTAACAAAATATATATATATATAATTATAATAATTAAATATCCGTTTTTAATGCAGTATGACTAGCTCTCAGTGTAAGTTTGCTTAGTAACAGCAGACCACAGCCTCACCAGCATTACAAGGCTTTACTCTTATCGTACCTTAAGGGTCACGAATGACAAATCTGAGCGTTCAAAGTCAATTTTTTTACAGCCCCGGGACGCCGTTAATTTCAGGCTCTGCATGATCTGGTTTGGTTACATTTGTCAAAGTTGACTGCAGGGAGAGATAGGACGGCTGGTTGAGTTAGATAGACTTTTAACGAGGGAGAGAGCGACGCACTGTGCTGTCAATTCATAAGCTGTCTGGTCTGATTCAGTCTATGCTTACATGGCAATATAGAGAGAATCAAGGCAGGCGGGGGAATACGTTTCAACATGAATTATTTAAAGTTAGATAATTAGCTAACATTAGCTAGCTAGATATTACGTTACATAAGTTATACATTGTTTTTCAGACAAGCAGCTGATATGTCAGTCTACATAATTGTGAGGAGACTTGACATTCGTTCCTAATGTCAGATTAACATTAATTATCAATGACCAGTGCAGTGCTCGTTCAAAACGTGTCCGTTCGGAACGGGCCGATCGCTTGGCCCCCGGTATTGCTGCTTGCAGCATTCTCAGGAACCGCTCATCCAATCAACTTCCCAGTCGACACTGCACTTTCTTGGGTCCTCAGCAATACACTCGCCAAGTGTGAAGTCGATCGGATGAACAATTCTTGAGAAAATCAAGGGGATGGGACTTACGTGTAGGAGGTGGGGCAAACCTAGACCAATGAAAGTGGATCTCCCCACGGAGTCCAATGGCGCCCCCCCGCAAGTCTCTATGACAAACGGTTCTCGAAATATGAAATGGGGCGGGGCTTAAGTGTAGGGGGCCGGGCCAACAGGCCAATGACAGTGGATGTGCCTGCTGAGTCCAATGACGCCACCCACAAGTCTCTACGGCGAACGGTTCATGAGACAGGAAAAGGGGGCGGGGCTTGTGTGTGTGTGAGAGTGAGTGAGTGAGTGAGTGAGTGCTCGTGCGTGTATGTGTCTGTCTGCACCAGTTGTATGTGTGCCCTGATTGCTTGGCCCATGGTATTGCAGCATTCTCGAGAACCGCACATCCAATCAACTTCACATTCAACACTGCACTTACTTGGGCCCTCAGCAATACACCCGCCAAGTGTGAAGTCGATCGGATGAACGGTTCTCGAGATATGCGAAGGACAGTCATACAGACACACGGACAGAGATTCCTTCCTTTATAGTTAGATGAGTTCTACAGTAACGTTATATATTTGCTGTCATACATTGATAATAATAAAATTGCGTTTAGACTAGTCACTAGTGTATAACTGCGGTGGACACTGTAACCTTAGTTAATGTTAATGTACTTACCTCAAACGATGTTGTGTCAAAGAGGTTCGATGTAGGAAGAGGGAAGACGGGCGGGAAAATGAATAGGAGGCGATGTCCGCACTGAAAGCTCAATGCCACGGCATTAACGAAACTGACATGCCAATCAACTGCTTGTTTGTCTGAATATTTGTATATAATCCTTTTGCTAATAAAAAAAAAAGCGATCATATCAGGAGTGTCAATTTCAATATTGTAAATAAAATATTTTCTCTATTTTATGTCAAAACTAGCCAAATCGTTAGTCTAGCTTACCCTCGTTGTCTGTAAATTGTCAAAAAAGGTCATCAGTATGCACCCAAAATATAACAAATATCACTTTTAAAAGATCAGCTGAATGACATTCCAAGGTTAAAATGTCTATGTTTCTAAGACCCTAAACATTGCAAATCTGTTAATCAAATAAGCCTCTACTTTTACTGGTATGAGCCATTTGCAGAAGTAACGGCGCAAAACAACATTGGAGATATTTTAGGTCAGCTATTATGAGAAGTGTCCAAATATTTTCTGTTCATTATGAAACTGGTGGGACAAATTAGACTGTGGCTAGGCACTGAAACCTAGTAACCAGTAATCTGTAATTAGTTCCATTTTAAACTTCCCTAATCCTGTCTGTACCACATTAACCAGCAAGATGAAGACCAGAGAGAGGAAATGTAGCCTTTTTGTAGGTTACTACTCTTTTGTTGCGAGTCATTGTCATCATTGAGTGTGTGTAGACATTTCTAACAACCAGACTCTATTCCTTCCAGCATGGGTGAGAGTTTAGAAGAGGTCTGGTATTTAACCCTTGACCTCCACAGTCATACCTTTGGTCGTGTGTTTGTTTACATTGCTCTGTGAGCAAATGTCTGTGTGTACATTAGTGTGTTCCTGTTTGAGTTGAACAGGAAAAGTCCCAGCTCACCTTTCAAACACTGTGTGTGTGTGTGTGTGCACTGTGCAGTAACGTTACAAGTACTCTAGTACTAGAATATGGTACAATTATTTCTCCGCTCTTCACAGCAATATACTTTTAAAACAAACGTTTTTGTTATTGGTATTATATGACTTGATCATCTACAAAGACTCCCCTATAAAGGAGGGCTGACACAGAATGTCAAATCATTAACCAGGCAGTCTAATACCGATATATAAAAACCCTCAACCAGATCAAAGGCTGCTGGTTTACCACTAGAAGGGTCAACAAGGTACAAGTTGAGCTTTATTATTATTCCCCTGATAGGGACATTCAGGTGGTCAAGCCACAGGAAGAACACACAACAAACAAGTACAATTAGTTCAGAACATGTCATTCCCCCTTCCATCCCCCCAACACACACACACACACACACACACACACACACACACACACACACCACGTCCAAGCACCCCTGCCTCACATACACCGATATAAAAAGCAAATAAAAAAAAGAATACTGCAACATTCAGTGGGTCACATGATCCCCAAGAAACCATCTCTACATCAGCACCAAAACCAACAAACAGAATCTACTGCACCACACAAATACCGTATCAAATTAAGTAAGGATCTCCATTGTACACAGCCCTGTCAATAAACCATCAAATCCTATGTGGAATACTGTCCCTCTCATCTAATAGTCGGATTGTTGTGGGAACAAATGACTTGTTAAACCTTGTTTTTATTGTCCTCTACAGAATCCTTCCTTTGTCCGCATTGCTTATTTGTATCCTGTTGTGTAGAGGGTGAGTAGGGTAATTTAAGATGCGCACAGCCTTATTCAGAATGAGGAAGCAAAATATTACTATCCGTCATAACTCCTAAAGACGTTCCTGCACTCTCCTTTATTTTTACTTTCTCCTGTCTCATTAGAGACTCAGTCTCTCAATTGTCCAATCCTGCCTCAAAAACCCAATCTCTTCTCCACTGCCTTCTCTTAGCCCCCCCCCATCCATCCTTGTGTGTTTGGCACAAGACTTTGCTGTCTCACTACCACTGGCCCTTAGTGTAAAGCGACTTTGAGTTCTAGAAAAGCGCTATATAAAAGTAATTTATTACTATTGTTATTATTATTATTATTATTATTATTATTAATACTGTGAGGAGAGCAACAGGTCATAGTGCAGTTATACTATACTTAAGAAGTGTTCTTCCTTCACGAACGCAAACAGTGACCTCTACTCAAACAGCCTGTTCTTGAGGTAAAACAAGCAGCCAGTTTGTTACGGCCCTCATGGCACAATGACTCTTCTCTTTTGCGGATCCATGTGTGTGCCTGTTTTCAAACTGTGAGAAGGACCCACTGTGATTTATAGAGAAGGGGATCTGTTGTCTTTGAAGGCTGCGGCAGTCGCTGTGTACAGTCTGTGTGTCTTGAGAATCTGATTGGTCATCGCAGTACATTTAACAGTGTTCTACTCCAATACACTCTATTGTGGGTATCCTGACATATCAGACCCACAGAACACTACACAAGCTAGCTCTCCAGTGGATGGAGACTGTGAGAAGAACTGGCCGCAGTGCAGTTATTGTATTCTGTTCTTAAGTGTTTTTCCTTCACTAACACATACAGTGACCTTTACTCAAAACAGCCTGTTCTAGCAGTGAAACGAGAGCCCGTTTGTTGTGGCCCTCGGGCATGAATACTCCTCTCCTTTGTGGCCATGTTGTGGGAAGTTATTGGATGCACTGGGGGTGGGGGTGTGGGGCTGTTTTTGACTCCTCTTGGGGAAGTACGTCATTGACCTCAAATAGCCTCCCAAGAGGAGTGCGAGTGAGCTTGCTGGGACACTGTTGCAGGTGTGTGTAACCCAGGGTATGGCAAGGCCACAGAGTTGAGAGTTGCAAGAGTTTACTATCTAAACTAAATTACCTGGATGCACATTACGAGAAAAAAAACAAGGACTCCATTTCATGGGGGCAAGCGGTGTCAACCTGGTACATGGCTGGCTACGTAGATGGCTCTTGAATAAGAGGAGCTGGTGCTCCATCTTCACCAAACTAACTAAATTCTTCCCAAAAATCTTAGTTCATGTAATAATAATTAAAAGAAAAAGCTGTGGATTATCAGTTCACATTTTATTAGCACAATTAAGACACAAATTCGACATATTATTGCTGCATTTTAATATTAATTTGCCTACATTGGTCAGTAAGTACAAAAAAAAAAAGCTCAACTGGTGATTTGGGTTTTAGTCGTCTAAAAAGCATTACATAAAAATAACGTTCATAAATGTACACAAGAGCAAAAAAATACCGAATGTGTTCTACGATTCAATGCAAACTACACACAGTCGGTTCACACTACTGGCAACAATAATGCCCCATTTTTATTGCTAATCCACTGTAAAATCAACCATAACACCCATTTGAGTAGAGAGGCAAGCAAAGGAGTCTACTAGAGTCATATACACACAGAGTTCAACCGATTCCTGAGCCAGCATGATTTGTTGCTGCCACTGAGCATTTCACTTTACACTCTTAATACTATGTTTGTACCCAGCCAAGAGTCAAAAATTCTTCAAATCTTTTGTCATTTCTATAATTTGTTTTCACATAATGTCACAATGCCCCTCTGCAGCTCTTTGTGGTGCTGCGGATAGAAAATGGCTGAGGTGTAAACAACCTGTAGGTTGTCATTAATCCTTATGGCGCCAACATGGCTACTCTTAAAAAAAAAAAAAACAGGTGTTACCACCTCAGAGCATCAGGGGAAAACAAGCAATGGCCAAACTCTCCATCTATTCCTCTAGTCTGACTCCCACCCCTCAACCTCTCCTCTCCTCCTCCTCCTCCTCCTCCTCCCCCCATCGTCGCTGCTGGGACTCGGAGGGGCCAGCTCATTCCTCCGCGGGGGTGTGCATCTTGAGGAGGCTGTCCTTGTCGAAGCGGAAGAGCCTCCAGCCTTCCTCCAGAGAGAGGTCGGCGGCACCGCGGCGCTTGTAGAACTCGATGGTGGCCTTGTTGTCCTCCGCCACGATGAAGTGAATACTGCTGCAGCGGGTCTTCATGGCCGTCT
>OMKL01046431.1:12535-31011 GCA_900302295.1 Parasudis fraserbrunneri
GGGGGGGGGGTGTGGAAAGGAGGAGGAGTGGGAAGCAAGGTGGAAAGGAGAGAGAAGAGAAAGGGACAGAGAGAGAGGGAGAGAAAGAAAGAGTAGGAGTGAATACATTTCCTCCACCTTGGCGAGAAAAGGCATGTGTATGTGACAGACGTTTCCTTGCACTTAAGAAAAATTAAATCACAGTAAAATAGGTCCCTTGTCTCTGCAAAACCCAACGGCCAACTAGACGTCCTCCCTAGCGGGTTCCGCTGGCCTGGTGGTTTTCCTGTAACATTGTAATGTGACAGTAATCCACTGTCAGGATTTTAATCACACTCACATGACTGAGAAGCTTCAAGATCTCCGACCCGATGCCAAGCCCTGAGTGCAGTAGAGAGAATATTATTTAGAAAGGGATCATTACATGGCAGTTGTAGTGGTTTTAAAAGAACATTTAGAGGAGGGAGGGTGGAACAGGGAGAGACGAAGGCTCACTCCTCTCACCTCGGTATTCTTTCATCACAAAAAAGTCCTCTAGGTAGAGCACCTTTCCGATCCAGGGGTCATAGGTGAAGTAGTACATGGCAAACCCAATTACCTTTGGACCTGCAGGCACAGCCACACACGCACAACCACACACACACACAGAGATACAGAGAGGGTTAGACGTGGTGTAATGTTCACACATCACGGACTGCAGCGAGAGCATTTGGAGTTTCCAGTGAGGAACAGAATCACATGATCCTGGGAACAGGTTTCTGCAGTGCGTTTGTCTCTCTCTCTCTCTCTCTCTCTCTCTCGATGCAGGCCATATCATACCCAGACACTCCCGGTTTATGTGGTTTCTGTATGAGGTCTGCGATTCACATACTGGATTAACTTCTGTGGCACACACAGGCTTATTCATAAACCTTTCTCAGTGTAAAGCAGCTAGAGCACACATACTATCATATGGATTGTATGAGGCACTTAAATATGCAAATGTTGGGTTAGGTGACAAGATAGCCAACAAAAAAAGTAACACTTCAGTCCATTGTAGACTCTCTATGTAGTATATGTGTCAGTAACTTGTCAACAGTGACTGTCAACAGAGGGGCCATCACCTGTTGGCCAAACTGTAAAGTTGTAACCCATCACAATTTTCACATAAAAAGTTAAACATATCCCGTACCTTAACCCTAACCTTAGCCATTCCCATGTCCTACACATTAAAAATTGCTTGTTGAAAATCTATTGAAACTAGCCTCTGGACAGTCTACTCTTGGTAAGTTGAAAGTCTAGATAGATACTACCCACAGTCGACTCAACTGACACACTAGTGACAAGATGTAGATAACCTAGCTATCCATCTTTCTGTTTACAATAGACTATCAAAATAAAGTGCAACAAAAAAAAAACAGGACATTTAACCAAGTGATAGTGTGTTGCAGGGGGACGTGCTGTGCGGGGGAGGGGACGGAAACTATTTGTGTCACTTGGTATAAGCTCCAGTTTACTGTTCGTCTTCAGCACAAGTCTGAACTTTGCGACCAGGCTAATTAGGTTCATACCGTCATTATTCTGCTCTCCTGGGCATTCTGCCACAATGCAGTGGTAAAATGGGTGGTCACCGAATCCATCTTCAAGGAGATCTGTATAATAACAGGTTTATAAATACTAAGTACAGATGTGGCTTTGTATGTTATATACAAAAGGATGTAAGATGTGCAAGAACATAATGATCACCTTTCTCAGTCAGTATCACTTGATCCTCCATTTCTTCATATTTCGCAAGTTCCTTGGATAGAATATATTTTCATTAGCCATTATTTCCTATAAGGTCATGATACCTACAAGCTAATGACATCTATTATACGTCACTGTCCACAACTAAAATAATGCAATTGTTCTATTGTAGTCGATCTCGTGACCAATAACAGGCCTATCTAACAGAAAACCTATGACCATATTTGGAGGGCTCTACTGAATCATCAAGGATATGACACAATGTACACAAATGGGACCTCTTTGACACGGCTCTAACGTAGTCGCATATCCCCTGAAAAATGTCCGCTTCCCGATTGTTACTTCGATTTCATCAGTCTGAAATTAACTGTCCATCTCCCAAAGAGTTCCATCTCCTCATCTCTAAGCCAATCAGAACAGCAGAATTCAAGTTCATGGAGAGGACAGTGAGATGACATCACTTTTTCCAACTTCTTGAGAATAAAGTCAAATTGAGGTCCGAGTCTTATAAAAACACACCAGATTATTGACGGGTTCATTTTAGCTGTAGCATAGATGTGGCTGGTTATAGCCTTCAGGCCATTGGGTGCAGGCCTACCTTTATGAGTCGCAAAAGGTCGGGCACGTCGTTAGGTTCTGCTTTCCGTAAATTAAACTTGTCCATTTTCTTCTTTTACTCTTTTTTCCTTTTCTTACAAGTCCTCTGTATGTGAAGTGAAGCAACAGAAGTTTCTTCATTCGCTTCCCAGGGGTTTACCCTCCACAGTCAGTCTGGGATCCTGACGCGTTTGTCGGGAGAGTTGCATGCAGCAGACGCCCTGTTGGGTCGGAATCAGTTGGACTGAACTGTCTTTGTTTCTCTCTTGGCTTTTATATGGAGTCGTGGGGGTTGGTAGCTTTATCGGAACCCTCCCCTTTCTGACCAATCGAAACGAAGCATACACATACGTCACAGACTTCTCTGTTTTAATCTTTGTTTGATTTAGCTAAATAGTTTGTTTGGCTAAACATGGACCGCTCAATTCAACAAACATCACTTTGATCTGTTTTTCATACGTTTCTATAGGCTACATCCACTTGTCAATGTGAAGGCATTACGTACTAGTTAGATTAAATACAGCTTAATGACAGTGGCCTATATTTAGGACTTTAACCTCTGCCCCTCATCCCTGCGACCGCAAGTGATTTTCCACTTGCTCTTGGAAAAGCCCGGTGCATGTATGGATAGTAATTGGACAAATCACACAGCCATTTCCTGTGGAACTGCGACTAGCCCTTCTCTGCCTGTCAAACTGAATGTCTGAACTGCGACTACCCCTTAGGTGCTCCGCCTATCAAACTGAATGTCTGTGGTTTCGGTGCTCTGCATCTTTTACGCCTACTTTTGTGCAGAGTACGCGAGTGGGTGCAAGACAGCGATTTACCTTCTCTTTTATCTTTGTAGGGAGGAAAGACGAAGAGAATAAACAGCAGGCAGAACTACAGATGTCATGCATATAGAACTACTACCCTAAATCTTCAAGATAAAAAAATCTTTAAATAGGCTATTATAAGGGAATTATAAACCCATTTCAATTTTCAAAAACTCCCAACAACAAGACATTCTAAGCCCCCTTTTAAGCATGTTGAAATGTTTCACTTGTTTATATAGTTTCATTTTTCTTTGTTTGTTTGTATATTCATATAACATTTAATTCAGAAGTTTCTATCACTGACCATATACTATGACTGACCAGTGACCACACACAAACATTTGGCAGGATAATAATACCTCGAGACAAGTCGTTTTTCATCTACTCAATCAAATATTCACCAAATTAATTAGCCTACCCAATGGGGGTTTATTTAGGCCTATAATTCGTTTTTTATATAAAGTGATATTGTAAAAAAAAAAAAAAAAAAAAAAAGTGTACACCCCAAATAAAGCAATTGCCTAAGGTGTACAATCACTGTAGTCAAAGTTCAACTTTTACAAAGTTAAAATATAGTACAGTATAGAACTTGTGTTTACCAAAGACAGAATGTTTATCTAATTTTCTTTATCTAAATGTTTTTTTTTTTTAATATATATATATCATTTTGTCTTCCTTTTTTTTATTATTAGAGAAAAAACCTATAATGTTTACTCACGTTTCTATCTGTCATCAAGTGGGTGGGACAAACAAGCAAACAAGGAAGTGGATTGCTGCCTCCATCTGACTGAAAATCTGTGGCTCTCGCACTAGTGCTCTTTGTTCCTTCGTCGGTCTCTTTTTGGCGTCATCTTGTCTTCTGTGTCTCTTTACAACACATACAGAAATGCTATCTCATAGGTAAGTCCAATAAATTCAAACTCAATTTATAGTTCTTTTGAAACGTTTACGATAACGACCGGAATGTAAACTTGCTCACTGGCAATGCTAGCTCTAGCAAATTTGACAGCTAGCTTAGCAAACGTTTACTATTCATCTGTCGTTTGTGTGACTTCATGACCACACAGATATATCGGTCAAAGTGCGTAGCCTCTACTCTCCGGTGATGTTATTTGTGGTACTGTGCGATATAACTACAGTAATTAGGCCTAGCTTAATTCAGGCTAATTACATAGATGAAGGAATAGCTTAAATCACACACGACATTGAAAATCAAGGCCCTAGTAGGGTGGGGATTGTGGACACAAGGGGTGTGTCAGCTACATTGAATGACTCCAAGAAACTGCATTCTCATGTCTATACACACTAACCCAAACTAGCAGCTAGTTCAGTTCCCATGGCAGCCAGTTGTCAGGACATATCTGTCAGTATGACCAAGACTGCCCCTGACCTCACTCTCAGCCTTTGTAGAAATCTATAATTAGTAGTAACAGCATGTAGTTGTTCAGTAACTGGAACTATTGGTGACAATATTATCATGTCACCTTCAATCTGCTCCACAGGTTCCTGTTGTTACGGTCGTCTGCTTCCCTGACATCCAGGGCGTTCTCTGTGGGGGCTGCGTCTTTACAGGGCAAAGCACCGGACATGGCTGAGGGTAAGGCTGAACCAGACTTGACTGACTGATTGACTGGCACTTAAAATTGCCCAAATGGACTTGAACGATAGCCCTGTTTTCACACCCAGGTATCAAACTGGCATGGAAGCTGTTGGAAAGCTGTCAAGCTTTTGTCCAATGACAAACCCTATTCAATAACTCCACCTCGTTGTAGATCCACAAGGGGACTCTATTGTCTTTATAAACACCAAGGTCATCTGTTTGCCAGAGCCATCTTCATGTGTTTTGTTGACACTACCCCAACCTGCAAACGGTGGAGAGAGGTAAGGGCTGTGGGTTGTTTTTGGACAAAGTCCATAGCGTATTCATAGTACCGCTCCGTGGGCAATGACTATGGCACAGCTATGGAGTTTATACCTTGACTCGGTATCTTAGGGTAGTGGTCGTCTCACAGCTTCCACTGGGGTAACACATTTCTCCAGAATATTTTGTGACCCAATTTAATCTTTCTGTCACCCAACTTTGCATCCCAACCCAGTCTGTTAATACACCACAGCAGAGTATCACCATGGTCTCTGTCGCTGCCCAATTTGCCCACTCTCTTTATCGACTCCTCAAAGGGGACATATTATGGAAAATGGGTTTTTGTATGGATTTGGCAGTCTGAAATCTTATTTAGGCGCTGGGGGAAAATTACATAGGTACTCCTTGCCATTTGGCCAGGGTTTGAAGTCTTCAGATTAACATGTTTAAACAAGCTGTTGAGAGTTATTGCCCTTTGTGATGTCACACCGGGGGGGAAGGGAATAAATAAAAGATTTGGTGAGTGTTCAATACAAGGGAAGGAAGATGTACTGGAAAGTGAAGATGTGGCTGTCTTTCTGTGCCTGTGTAGACTTCTTATTCCAAATACTCGTGCTTGTACCAGACTGTATAGTTAACAACAAGCTTTTATACTGCACGCCATTACCAAGATTGCCAGTGAGCATTGTTCTAAAATAACATTGACTTAAACCACTGCATAGTCGCAAGAGCAAATCGGGCAGGGCGAGATGATTGGGCAGCGACGGTCTCCCCCCCTCCGTCCAGCATCATACTCCGACCCCTCCATCATTATAGGTTGTCACTTGTTGGCCAAGCTGCAACGCTGGAGATGGTCATCATTTATTTATAAACCTAGCCCTTACCATAACCCTAATCTTAACCTCAGTGGAGACCTCATGGCCCACCTTAACCTAAAATAGAGATAAAAAAGAAAAGAAAAATTGATTGTAGATTTTCGAAGATATAGCGATTTTCTACTTTGCAGCTTTGCCGTTTAGTAACCACCATCATTATATAATAAAACTCTTTGCCCCTCCCACATTCACCTTTGACCTTGTTTTGTTTCTTCACAGGAAATGCACACTTACATGTGACCAATGGTGTGTGTTGGTAAACCAAGACGAATCATAACTCCTAGTTCTTCTCTAATTTTCATCTAATTCACTATAATTTCCTCTGCATGCTGCCTCATACTAGTCTCTCACGCACCCTCTCCTCCCGAATGCACTTTCAGTGTCAGGCACTTTTGTCTCAAAGACTTATCTGTTGCTGTATATCTCTGGTGCTTTGGTGGTAAGCCCGGAACTCCCTGTCTCTATACACAGTGTGGGCTGGAATGTACCCCGTGGCAGATGCCAGTGATGTCTACCAGACTTTTTATTCACTAATTTATTTAAAAGCTTTTCAGAACGGATCTTCGTGAGGCTGCTCTGTCACCCACTCCTTCCATACCCACTTATCCTTTTCTTGCTCTCCTGTTTCACATCGTCTCTGAACGAGGACATCAACGGTTGAACAAGCCAGAAACGTCCTTATAGCTACACATAAGTCCATTTGAAGTTTTCAGATGAGTGATATTTTCCGATCTCATAATCTAAACTAGACTGGCACTCTGAGAGATTACTTACACCCCGCGCAAGTACTGCTGTCCCCCATGTACAGCAACAAACTAGCCTCAGAAGATGTTTTTAGCCCTGCTAGCGACAGCTAGCAAGGTTCAAACATTTTACATTCCGCCAAGTGAGGCAAACAGCAGTAATTTGTCTAGTATCGCCCTCGAGTTCAAAAGGTGTAATGTTTATCCTCAATATCAATTTCAGTGGATAATGGTGGAGATGAATTCAAATGACACTTGTCGTTGACCAATTGAAAAAAATAATCGGAGAATTCAGGTCCTTGGCCTTCTGTCAACTTATGACGTTTAATCCAAATCTGTTATGTTATGGCGGGTATGGACACACACACACACACACACACACTCATGGTGCGCGGGTGTAAAAAGAGTATTATGTGCTTTTATAGTATAGCTTGTGTACTTGGGTGCTTTTGGATGAAGAAACATCCACATCCCAAATTACTGTGACTGACTATAGCTATGTATGGTGGTAACTGGTCACACAATAATATTGTGAAACTGACATTCTGGCGTCGGTGAGTAAAACACCAGTGATGATGAACAGGCTCACAGAATAGTTATTACGTAATCCTGGAACTTTGCACGTGTACACATCTTAAAAAGAAATGATGACAGCAACGAACAGCATAAGGATCAGAAATGTGTTTTAGTCTAGGTTGGTTTTACTGGTGGTGTTCTGCTGGAGACGATATGAAGCATGCATCCCCGGGCATTCTGCTTAGAGCTCTAAGTTATTACACGCAAACACACACACCCAGGTTGTCTGTTTCTGAGTTCTGATTGTTTCTGTTGTCTTTTCCAGTGCGCAACAGGCTGAGGGCAATTGTGGGAGCATCCACTAACTGGAGGTACTGCGCTGTTAATGTGTTAAAGGGGACATATTATGTATCTTTTCAACAGTTTTATACAGCTTTCTTAAATCTGTGGAACTTTTTTTTTGTGTGTTTTTAATTTATTTATTTATTTTTTGCAAAGGAACTTTTATTTTCCAGCACCTCTTTCTTCCCGTGTATTGAACATGCCATTTTTGGTGGGTGTGGCACCAATTTAAAATTAAATATTTCCTTCCCTGCCTGACTACCTCACACCCAAGAATAAATCATTTTTACAAACTGGGCAGTACATTAGGTAGGCAGTGTTCCTGTCTCCAAAAAGCGCAGCTAATTGATTAATTCAACCTGACGTATGTCCCCCTGGTGACATCACAACGAGCAATAATTCTGAACAGCTTGTTAAGGCTTGTTAATCTGAAGACTTCAAACCCTGGCCAAATGGCAAGGATTACCTATGTTATTTTTCTCCCAACACCTAGATAACATTTCAGACTGCCAAATCCATACGAAGACGACTAGACAAAACACATTTTCAATAATATTTCCCTTCTAAGTTATTGGATGCCCTAGCATTTTGTCACGAGTGTGACCGTGTCAGAATTTAGATTTGTACGTTTTTTTCTTCACTTGTAGCGAAGGCATCATCTAAGCTTTATACCTTCTGGCAGCCGCAACATTAGTAGTCACTCATCTTGTCCTCATGACCAGTTATGTAAACTTGTATTTTCATGTAGACCTATTATGAATTATGATTCATGAGTAACATGAGTAACATCCCTTACTAGAACTCCATTATGAGGATTATTCATAGAATTCTCATTAAGTTTCATGCCTACAGTTTAAGCTCATTGCCTACAGTTGACATTTAGTCGTTTCCCTGCCAAGATGTCTGCGATCGAATACTATGAATGAATTACAGAATTACCGTGAACTCATTATCTATGAACTCCAGTTTAGAGTCACAGAAACCATGAGGCTACTGTGTGATGTTTGAGTGAGTTTAAGTAAATGGACTGCATTTATATAGCGCTTTTATCCAAAGCGCTTTACAACTTATGCCTCACATTCACACATTCACTCACACATTCACACACCGACGGCAGAGGCAACCATGCAAGTTGCCAACCCGCTCGTCGGGAGCAGTTAGCGGTTAAGTGTCTCGCTCAAGGACACTTGGACATGCTGCCAGGAGGAGCCGGGGTTCGAACTAGGAACCTTCAGATTTCCAGATGGCGGCTCTACCTCCTTAGCCACTGTCTTCCCCACTGTCGAATGATTTGACTGTCATTGAATTTAACAATGTATACGTCATATTTTTTATGAATATGACTTTCCATTCGGCATGTATGAGGGTGAACCGCTCTCTCCCAAAGCTGTAAACCAGAGAACGAAAACTCTAATCTGTGACACTGATATACGGTTTGGAGCTGCTTCATAGATGGTGAATGGTGAATAGGAAACTTTGTGAACTCGTACAAAGTGTGTCTGACCTTTCCCGTCCAAAATAGTTTTTTTTTTAATATTGTTATGAAATCAGTTACCAACAATAAAATGTAGGCTACCGTTATCCCACAAAAACGATCTTAGGTTCTGTAACAGTAATCTTTTCTCTGTTTCCCAGTTAAGTCTGTATGGATCAGTGAACCAGTATGACATCACAGCATAGGGGCCTTAGGCTTAGGGACAGTCTTTGCTTCTGTCTATGGGAAAAGTCGTGGATTTTCACTAATACAGTATAAATTGTCCTAGGGCGTACTTGGATATTATTTTTAAAATCTTAAATGAACTTAATCGTACCATAAATCAAACACATTAAAATTGTGTCAGCGTCCTCATTATTCGAATAAAATTAAATCAATACATGCAAACATACAACAGTACAGTACAGTATCTTAAGATTGGAACATTTCTTGAAATATTTTCTCTGATTGCTTGGTCCTTTGTGTTTTACAGGTTCAGCATTAGGTTGAGCGATGTCATCAGATCCCATTACACAGACCAGGTCAGTCAGTAACTCATACTTGAAATACTGCCAGGTGCTTTCTAATCTGTGTTCTGTGGCACTCCCTTTTATTTGAGGCCAGGCCTGTCCTGTATGAGTACAGGGTGACAGGGTTTGTTATTGCATTGCAGCCTGTGTATACAGTATTATAAACACAAGCGGTGTTGCCCAAGCTCTGTAAATATGACGTTGACTCTGTTTCAGTGGTGCACCCTGAAAGACGTGAAGTCTGGTCGGGTTCACTTAATATTGGAGTGGGTTCCCACAGTCTCTGAATCAGCCAGACTTGACCAGGTGAGCCCCCACCCCCCCCAACACACACACACACACACCAGGGGTGCCCGAGGGACGGAACATAACATAGGCGGAGGACCACAGGCCATATATTGTGCCTGGAGATTGATAATTATACAAATGTAACAAGTAAATGACAGTAAATGAGCATTTGGTCTTATGTCAACATGTTTGTTCAAGTAATGATCAAGTTATTTCAAAATCACTCCTAAGTAGTAAATGACACCAAAATAGACCTAATAGGAAATCTTTGTTTGGAGGGCCAAAAATAATGTCGCAGAGGGACGAATTTGGCCCGCGGACCCTTCTTTGGGTGGCCCTGCTCTAAACCCTGTTCCTCCCCTGAGTTTAGGTCTCAGCCTTTCTCTCTTTAGCCTAACATTCTCACAGTAGGAAACCAGCTTCCTGGAAAATATTGTTAAATGACATTCCAACACTCAGCCGAGGCAAACAGAGAACACAGTCTGCATTCCAACATATTATTTTACCTGATGTTGTTTCATTTCCCAGGTACTGCAGCTGCAGTCTCTCCAGTCTTACCAGAACAAGGCTGTCCCCTCTGCTGCTCTGCTCTTTGTCTACGTGGAGAGAGCCCACTCGCTGCCTGTGAGTCACCTGTATCCTCTCACTCAAGACAGCAGTTTGTTTTAAGGGTTGCCTTGTTGGGATCAGTAAATTCTTCTCCTTTCAATATAAAATGTTTGTGTGATGTAAGTGTGTATAAGTGTGACGCACTGTCCATCAGTGCACAAGTGACTTGATTCCCTGTAAGTAGCCTGTATGATTATTAATTAATTAATTTATTATTATTATTATTATTTTAACGTTTTCTTTGTATTATCTTGACATCATTGTAAATGAGGGCAACCGCAATGATCCTTCAAGACTTTGAATAAAGGTTTGAATGAATGAATGAATGAATGAATGAGGTTATGGGAACGAGAATGAGAACTTGAATGAATAAAAAGGGCCTTTCCTGGTGTATCATTGTAATCTCCTTTTGTACACAATGGTGGCTGCTCTAGAATTGTGATCATTTTATGATCAAAATGACTTTTATAGTTGTTGTTTTTTAATATGTAGCACTGTCCACTCATGACACAATGACATTTCGGTCAGGAAAAATCTTGGCATAAAGATGGTTACACAGTTGTATTCGGTGGTATAGGCTCTGCTCTCAAGACCTTTCTCAAGGCCTTTCTCTCATTTACATGTTATGTTCATTCCTTTATAGCTGAAGAAGAGTGGAAAGGAGCCCAAGGCGGGGGCAGAGCTTGTTCTTGGTGAGACAACCTACAGAACCAAGGTGATGCATTTTCTGTAGGCTACTCCATTCGCAGTCTGTCTCTGACGGAACGATTGCCACCCTAACGACTGTATGTCTCATCTTCTCTCCATCTCTCTCTCAAGGTGTGTGATCGTTCCATCTTCCCCGAGTGGAATGAGTCTTTCTACTTTTTGGTCCACGACCCTAAACAGGATATGCTCATTGTGAAGGTAAGTCGTGACTAATGTTAAATGAGTTTCGAACGTGTCACCGTTTCTCAACTGTCATTTTTCTGTACTCGTTCAAGATTATAGCTTATCTTTATTTCACACTGAACGGCGCTTATGTTGAGATGACATACGCGGTTTCTCTCACCATTTAGTTGTCCAGTGCCTGGGACCAGCCGATGGGTTCCGTGGTGGTTCCCGTCCGAGAGCTGCTGTCGGAACCACAGCTGGTCCTGGATCAGTGGCTCCATCTGGATGGAGCCTCACCTGAGAGTCAGATCCTACTGAGGGCTGAACTCAAGGTGGGTAGACACACCCTCAATATGTGCTTCACAGTGGAATGACTGCATAACCTTTTCCATATTTCCATACACTCTACCCACTGAGCTACATGTGGCCACAAACTTGACACTTAACACTCGACACTTAAGAGATGTTTTATAATAAACCATAGTTTTAGGATTACCAATAACTCATTTATGTGTGTGCCATCTGTAGATTCTGGATTCAAAAATGGTGGATCTGATAGAGGAAGGCATGCTGCCCTGTGCTGCCCTGGGTGGGAGTTCTGGGATTGGGCAGGTGAAGTTGTCTCTGAACTACGTTTCACAGGAGAGGAGACTCGTTGTCACTGTCCATGCCTGCAGGTCTGTCTTGAAATGCTTTATATTGTCATATTTTCTCTCTTAAGATAAGACACAGATATACATGTAAGCCTTAAGGATATATATATATATATATATATATACGAGGCTCAGGAGCATAACATTGAAAAGCCATTTTATGGGGTTTGCTGTGAGCCCATAAGTCAAGAAAATGTTCAAAGTGATGGTGCTGCTGAATGGCTAAAGTAAAGAATAGCCGATGCACCGTTTGTGCTGCTTCATAATTCTAGGGATGAGAATTATCTACGGGTGAGCAGTTTTATAAATGCCATACAGGAATTTCAAATGGCTTCCATGATTCATTTCTGCTACACCACCATTCATGGTTCTTATAGCGGCATAATTGCAGAACCCACAGCTAGACATGCTACAGTGAAACATGGAATAGTATTTGAAAATCACCTTTTTCATGTAACTGCCAAAAGATCTCACCTGAAGACTTATGTAGCTTTGTGCAAACTTTTTCATTTTAGCCATTCACCAGTGCCATTCATTTAGCAAATGATTCGTTTGCAAATTATTATTATTATTATTAACTTAAGAGCAAAAGTGTTAATAGGGCTTTCAGTATAACACCTCTGGGCCTCATAGGAGCACACCCCGTCCATAAGCTTGGCTTGTCTTACCCAGATACTGGAGCAAAATGAATTAGGGACTGAGGTGGTCCCTGCTAGTCAGTCCATATTGTGGATGTTACACATTAGCAAGACTATTATATTGGACTTGTGGAGTTGCCTGAGCCGTGTCTTTCCGTCTCTCTGTCTAGGGGTCTGTTGTCCAGCGGTAGGGACGGTGTAGACTCTTATGTCTCCCTCATGCTGATCCCAGACAAAAGCAAGGCCTCCAAGAGGAAGACAGGAGTGAAGAAGAGAGACCTCAACCCAGAGTATAATGAGAGGTAATGGGTTGTATCTCAGCTGTTCATGGGTTTACACTGGGCATGGTAAGAACTGCCTATGGTTGTGTCTGATTACTATTTGTGTGCAGTTTTCAGTTTGTGATATGTTAGTATGCAAAAACAGTATGCAAAAAAAGACTTGTATGAATATTGAATGGACCAATGTTGTAGGGAGTATGAAGCCTGTGGTTGCTACTGTACATGATCATTTCTCTCCTACAATTCTATGTGTTAAGCAGTTTCCAGTGCAGTTACTTCCATTTCCAGTCAGTAAAAATTTAATCACAAACAAACAGAATGGCCACTTCTACCTGAGTGTGAAATTCCACCAAGTATGTTGTATGTACGGTAGTACAGTGCGCATACTGAACTCCTGTGTACTGAATAGTATGCTCCAGCAGTATGTAGTAAGCTGTACATACTGTACCTTATGTCTGTACAACATACTAGCAATTTGGACACAGGGCACAAGTGGAATCACTGACAGTACAGTTAAAGTGGACACCCTGGAACACCCCGAGGAAAGCTCGATGCCCAAATGTGTTGGTGTTTTTAAATCTCTTAATGCTCACAAAATAAAGGCATTTTATCTTTACATTTCATAGTTGTGTCTGTACTTGATTTTTTAATACCTTTACAAATCAGAAGTGTGTCTCCCCTGTCTCTAAGGTTTGAGTATGATCTGTCTTTGGAGGACATCAGATTCAAGCGCCTCAGTGTTTCTGTGAAGAACAACTCCGCCTCCTTCAGAAGCAAAGATGTAATTGGACAGGTGAGTCTGGGACTGTATCTAGATCTCATCACACAGAAATTTCCTTCACAGTTAACAGGCTGTTTGGGTATCTCTTGCTGTGTATTTATACATGTTGAAATATTACTTGAGGTCATGCTAAATAAGTCAACTGTTATCCTTTGATTCACACTCCTAGGCACTGGTGGAGCTGGCTCAAGTTGACCTGGTGTCTGGTGTCACTGAGTGGTGAGTTTTAAACACCTCAACACAGACTGAACATTTCATTCATATTGCGCATGATCTCCCTTAAAGCCATACTGAACCTTGGTAGAACCTTGGGTTGTACAGCTTCTTTGCCATGATGTAAGTCCATACATTGGCACTCATCTTCATCAGTAGCTCCTGTGGTAAATGTGTGGGGAACAAAGATAATGTCCTCCACACACAAACCACAGGAACAACTGATTAAGGTGAGTGCCAGTATATGGACCTATATCAATGTCCACATCCTTCATATGAAAGAGTCCTTCATACGCTCAATCAAAATATTAAAGCCTATTTTGCTGGCTTAATTAGTGACAACAAACATAACCCAAAGTTCCTGTTTAGCTCTGTTAATTGGCTTGTGAATTCTGCTCCTCCTGCTGTCTCTGCCTCCTCCTGTCGATAGTGACATTTTTAATCTTTCTTTGTTGACAAGATCAATGGTGTCAAATCAAACTTAAACCATGTATCCTTATGGTCTGATTCAACAGGTAGTTGCCCTACTCTACTGACTGAGTTCGCCCCGATCTCCCTGCTAAGTCTTAGATGTAGAGGTATAATCTGGGTAGTAATCTGCCCTATGGGTGTAATCCCTACCAAATTTCTTAAAGAGGTCTTGCCCATCCTTGGCCTGAGTCTACTCTCCATTATAAACCTGTCCCTCATCTCTGGCTGTGTCACTGTTTTAAGATGGCAAGTGTCCAGCCTCTCTTAAAAAAAGGAACCCTCCCTTGATCCAACACAGTTAAAGAATTACAGACCTATTTCAAAATTGCCATTCATCTCCACAATACTTGAAAACATTGTTGCTAAGCAGCTTCTTGAGGTGATTGAAGGACATAACATTTTTGATGAATTTCAATCTGGCTTTCGCAATAAACACATCACCGAAAATGCGCTGTTAAGAGTGACCAATGATGTTCTTATACATGCTGATAATGGCGCATATTCTATCCTGGTGTTGCTTGATTTAAGTGCTGCCTTTGATGCCATTGATCACACCATCCTAATTGATAAGCTTAGCAAATGGGTACGTATTTCTGGTAACACTCTTAAACGGTTCTCCTCCTACTTGTCAAACAGGCAGCTTTAACTTAAAGCTTCTACCAAAGTTCAATATTGCGTACATTTTTTAGCGTCCGACTATTTCATGAAATTATAGTTTGGCTGGTATAATTGAATGACTGCCTCTCTCCCTCCCCTCCCCCAGGTTTGATCTGAAGGATGAAGATGAATAGTGGATCTCTCCACTGATGTCATGCCATGATGACACTGGCATGTGTCAGAGGTCATAGGTTACCTCGGAACATGGCACCTCTGCAGCCTAACTCACGCTGATGCCTTCCCCTCCCCCATTCACACATACCACTGTGGCAGCCTATATGGATTCGGCAGTCTGTTTGTCTGTCTATTAACATATAGTCTAGTATAGTATTGCAATGTACTACATATTCACACTCATCAATACTCTATATTGATATACTGACACATCAATAGTCTCACCAAAGACAGACAGGTTAAACGACCTGGTTTTGACCAGGATAAAGTAACTAAGGTTTGAATGCCTTGATTTTGCTTGATGTATACCATACTGTATCAAGAGGTAATAGAGAGAGGCAAGATGCAATTTAGCTTATTTACTACGTATACACAGGCCCTGTGTGAGATGTCATATCAGATTATACCTTTCTGTTGCAAAAGCTTTGTTGTAACTTCTGTTTCTTCTAAATCATAGGCTGACATAACTGTAATCCAAGTACATAGATATACCTTTTTTGTTTTTATTTTTTAATACTATCATGCAAGCACCATGTCAGTATTTCAGAGCTGTTACATTGTAGGCTTATATTTTATTTTTATTATTTCATATTTTACAGCACTTACACTTCGCTGCTTTTGGTGTCTGTAACTGTCTTTGAATTTGATGGATTTTTATATTTTTTCTACAATTAAGACAGTTATTATTTAAAACTATGTCACTCTTGATTTACAGTAGCATTGGCTTTTTTGGTGTATATCTGCAAAGGTTATTGATTCAATGGAATGCACTGTAAGTTTTAAAGATGGCTACAGAATTAGAATAAACAGCACCTCTCATTGGCTTTTGTCTTCCTGGAGATCATTTATGAAAGGCAGCTTGGACTGGATTGAAAACAATGAACAAACTGCCACTATCAATTAATTAATCAATCCACTTTAAAGGGGACATATTATAGAAAATGCGTTTTGTCTAGTGTTTGTATTATTTGGAAGTCTGAAATGTTCTTTTGGTGTTGAGGAAAAATGACATATGACCAGGGTTTGAAGTCTTCAGATTAACCAATCAAGTGGTTCAGAATTACTGCCCTCAGTTATGTCACAAGGAGGACACAAGCAATTAATTAGCTTTGATTAATCAATTGGCTGTGCTTTTTGGAGCCAGGAACACTGCCTACCTAATGTACTGCTCAGTTTGTAAAAATGTTTGACTCTTGGGTGTGGGGTAGCCAGACAGGGAAGGAAATTATAAAAAAAGAAATTGGTCTGTGCTACACCCACCAAAAACAAGGTTTAATACAAGGGAAGAAAGAGGTGCTGGAAAATGAATAATTACAATTGGATTTCGACTAGTTTCTTTGAACAAACATGTTTATAGATTTAAGGAAGTCTTATACAATTGTTGAAAAGATACATAATGTGTACCTTTTAAAACAAAAATTATGCAAAACTAGTTGATAACTGACACTAGACAACAGGTACATCTGAATTTTCCTTTCTTTTGTATTTGCTGTATTTTATGTCTGTAAAAGGCTTGTTTATATGGATAATGTTTGTAAACACAGGAGTAAAACAGAAAGACAAAACAGCCTATATTCTGATTTACAGTGGGTTAGGGAAGTTCCAAATAGCATGTTTTCCATCTACAGATCAAACTCTTCAAGAATGAATGAATATACCCCTATGGAGATGTATACTCCACACTGATATGGTGTAAAATAAATAAATACATAAATAACGGATTGGAGCTTTAATCCTTCATGGGCCCACAGTTTCCTGATTGGGTCGATTTCAACGCTTGAGGGGGAGTGTTCAAATCCAGGACTATACTTTCGCTTTCATTAATTCGGAAAAGAATCGTGTGCTGCGATCGAAGTCAAGAAGAAGAGTCGGTAAGACGAAAAATCAAGGTCGTGGGAAGTAAGTAGTCTATGTGAAATTTTAGCTACGATATGTAAATATATTTTTTTCAGGCTGTAGACTAAACGCAAGACATTAAAGCGGCGGCAGAAATGCGTAAAAGTTTGCACAGGTTTCAAGACCGAAAGTAAAGTTACGTGACAGTGTCTGTAGACTAGGTTAGGTTAAAATGATTTCTGTCACAACAACACGATGTTATGCATGTTTCCTCGAAGACAATAATCATTTCAAAATCTGATGTTAGCTTCCAAGTAATAGGCTATGATGATAATGATGCTTGACGTTAGCCAAGGCTACGTCACAAGTTAAAGGTTTGTTCGACAGGTCATATGTGTAACGTTAGGTAATGCAAATAAGGCAACATATAATGGTGGATTTGTGGCCTTACCATAGTAGTTGTATGGGCCATACACTTTAACATAGAGTGCATGTTATGTTATGTAGCTGCCGCGCATTCAAGATCGGGCTACGACATTACAAGGAAAATCCACCCTAAAATAGAATACACGTATGCTATTTCTGCTGTACAGCTCAGTTTTATCTTGTGAATATGAACAGGTCTCTCCTTAAAGGTATAATCTGTAATGCCGTCAAACAGCGACCTCTAGGCCCCCGCTTGGTATTGTGCTTTGTTTGCTTTTTGGTTTTGGTTTTGGTTTTATGTGTGTAAGTTTAGTAACTTATCATAATGTGATATTCTCAGTTAGAGCCTGAGGTGTGGCCAGCAGTAGCAACCCCTCCCCTATACCCAATGAAATCCAATCCACACATCAGACAAAAGCAAAAACTATAAACAAAGTGCAGTACAGTGTTGGCATCTTTTGCCTAGAGGTCGCTGTTTGATGACATTACAGATTCTGCCTTTAAGCTGAGACAAGACTCTAGTGATGATGTCATCGAGAGATGAAGTCTAGAGCTACTCTTTAGACAGAAAAATAAAGAAAGAAATAAATACATAGAAAAAAAAAAAACTCAGACCTTTAGTGGGAACAATTCCCAGGACACTATGAGAGTACCCATGGTGGTTTTGGTGTGATATGTGGATATATTTGGTGGTTTTGTGGATTGGATGATTGCACAGTAATAAGGAAAAAACAACACATATTGGCCATTTTTACACTTTATTCATTTTACACTGTCAGGGACCTCAGTAGCGTGTGGAAGATCCATATGCAGCCACAACAGCTTGGCACCTCCTCCTCATGGCCAATATGTGTTTTTTTTCCCCTTATTACTGTGGGAGAGTGCAATCATCCAATCCACCAGGCAACTCAAAACGAGAGTGAATACCAACAGAAGAATATTGCAGGGGATTTTGGCAAATTCTTTTGGGCCGCTACCCACACGGTTAGCTGTGTTGCTCATTCCACGAATGCACGATCCTTACAAGTTGTACCTCGTTGTAAAGGTGGCTAATCAGGCTTTCCAACGATATAAAATATAATACCAATTGGTATTATTAAAGGGGAGGAATAATCGACC
>OMKL01046438.1:3790-20857 GCA_900302295.1 Parasudis fraserbrunneri
GGGTACGAGTCATCAACACCTGTCAGAGACACCACCGGGACTGGAGTGGGCAAGGGGACGGCGTCCGAGCCCTCGCTGGAGAAAAACTCCACCTTCCCTGGAATGGAATGCGTCCACGTCCTATGCGCTGCCACAGCGCGCGAATCCAGGTACTTTTTGGCTGTCATGACGCCGACATAGAGAAAATGCCTGGGTCGGGTAATGGGTCCCCCGCCGTCTCCGCTGCCGTTGCCCGTCTTGTAAACGCTCTCCTCCTCTTCGCTGCCCTCTTGGCTGGACAGGGGACCCTCTGGGTCTTTGTGTAACGCGTTACTCGCGGTGCTCCCGAGGATTTCGGGCACTTTCACAAAGGCAGCGTTGCTATAGTAAGAACATATAGAGGACTTCTTTCTCTTGCCACTCATTTCCACCACCCGGGGTACGATTAGCCAGGAGGCCGCTGTAAATCCAAGGAAGACCCCGACAATTACGCTCATCCACGGTCTTCTTGATCTGACGGCCATGGTTGGATAAATACTGGGAGTTTATATCTGGAGTGAATAGGATATAGCACGGAATATTGCTGTTCTATGTGCAGCAGTTGCCATGCATTGTCATCAAACATCTGCGTAGCGCATTAGTTGAGTGTTACCTGAAGGGGAGAGAGTATATACTCTCTACCTCCAAAGATAACATCCCTGCTGTGTATCCAACAGGCCATTTATCCGTTGACAATCCGCGTTAGTCTCGGCAGGATGTCATGTTGCAGTTCTGGGAAACTGTCAGCCGTGTAGTTACCGTTGTCCTTCCACGATAAAAGCCTCTTTATTTGGAATGTCCAAGGCGACGGAAGAAGTTGCCTTCCAGTCCAACACAAATGCAACGTTGCACACAGAAGTCCTCATTACTTTTCAGTGGATACATTGTTTCCCCCGGCGCGTAAAAAAAGCAAGTTCCTGTAATTTCAGGTAAAGACAACTCGCTTCAAAGCGTTGACACTGTACACTGAATAGTCTTCCCAGGTTAGTCTGTAAGTATCGCGAACACAGTTCAGTTTATCCCCACTGTCTGCTAGGTAGGCACCCTAGCAGTAGTAGTTATACGCCCCCGACTCGCCATTTTGTTTACAAATTGACGTCTGGTGGATAGTTAAGTTTTCATGTCCACCTTACCTCTTCTCTCATTCCCCTACGTTTGAGGAACAGGTTACCAGTGTTCCTATGCACATTCAATGCTGAGAAGTAACGGTCGAGTCGTCGCTTCCAGCTGGGCAGGCAGAGGGCGGAGCAAGAGAGAGAGAGAGAGAAAGAGAGAGAGAGCTGTTCCTCTTCTCTGCGTGACGTCCGAAGGACGACCTATTATGAAAAGTGAGAGGCATCGCCTCATATCCATCAATCCAGATTTTCAAAATCAGTGACCCCATAAAATATTTTAATAGACTGTATGCTGTCAATGCAGTCTCTGAAATATGTAAAGTGTAACAACTTATCTTAAGCTTATTTAAAGCATTCTAATGTATAGGCCAATTGTTTTCATTGTTTTAATTGTCGTGTTTATTATTTGTCAGACAGGCTTATGTCCATTATTGAGAAAATTTCATGACATCTGTTGTAGGGTTTTCTTTAATAAAAAAAAAAAAACATCAACATCAACAACGTCGACAACAGCAAAAGTGGAGATATAATTTGCGTTTGAACCACAGCGGTGAACGCAATATAGCCTAAATGGATCATTGTCTACCTGTTGACATACACTTAGCTTCTGCTTACGCCTGAAGCCACAGGTATGGCGCAAGTGCTGTTTCCAGAAATAGCGTTTCTATTAATAACTACAATAGTCCCAATGTACACAGTAGTCTATTGTCAAAGTAGAAGTAAACAATTAGGCCTATTCATCTGTGATGGTTTGAGTTATTACATTTTTTTTTTCCGATTTGTAGTAGAGCAATACATTTCTTGCTAGTAACGGTGAACTCTCATCATCTTTCTTCACGGTGTTATGTCACCCTCTGGTGGTATTAGTGTGTGTGTGTGTGTGTGTGTGTGTTGGTGTGTGTGTGTGTGCGCGCGCGCGCTTCTATATAAAAATATTGAAGGCTTTATTTTAACAGGAAAGCTCAGAGAAAATGAGACAAGGCAGTGTGCAGCAAGTGGTGGCATCATAAAAATGTGATAAAAAAAAACAACGCATAATAGGCCTATGCATAAAATTATATCTGTTGGGTAAATCCATCACAAAAAATGTTTGCCTGCTACTGTAGGTATGAGAGGCTATCCAGAAACCAGTGATGGCTTCAAGTCATTTTCAATTCAATCAATTCAGGAAGTGGATTTTCTTCCCAATTTTTAAATATATAAGACCATCCCTTAACAATTTAATTGGTAAGGGAATTGCAGTTTTTTCCTAATTGATTTAGTTGAAAGTGAGGATGCCCCAGCCATATCCAAAGCCAAACAGGTAACCCCCACAGACAGAGAAGACTGGCAAATATAGTAGCTACAGTTATAAGCCTACTGTCCCATCAGAACTGAAACCCACTGAATTCAGTTCCTTTAGATGTCCATAGTGTCAAAGGAAGCGAGGGTTGTTGCAGGACACATGATACACAATATTGAATATTCTCTTTTTTCTTCTTTTTTTTTTTCTTTTTTTTTTTTACAAATCAAAAACAGTGCAATGGACAAGAATATGACATAACAAAAGCTTTTTTAACAAATAAACCTCAGATACGGTTACATACATGGCAATGTTTTTACAAATCAATGTTTGCTCTTTGTAACCACAACTGGCACTGTGATGATAACAATGATGACACAAACTGACAGAATGACTGACGCAAATATTTTACAAAATTTTCTCCTCCTATGCTCTGCTTCTTTCTTCTTTAGCAAAGAGTCATAGCCAGGCGTGTAGAGGTCCTCCAGCCAGAAATCTAGATCCTTTGGCGTCTTCGCTTCCTCCTGGAGGGAAAAATAAATGAGAACCTTTGAATAATGCTGTGTCGGCAGGTACTATAATGAAAGAAATTCATCATAGTAAGCTATCCACCATTTGAAAAATGTAACATACATGTTATTTAAGTTATTGACTGTCTTAATGGGAAAGGTTCTTGATTTTTTAGAGGCCTATCCCATTGATGAGTGCCCAAGTCCTCTCTTTAGATGGTTAGAAAGTTTTCACACTAGTATTCATATGTCTGAGAAATCAGTAGACTCCTGTATTTGTTCTCCTGCACTTGCTCTCCAAATTGCTTGTAAGCCAATCCACACACTTCCTTAGCTAACATAATAGTAAGAATAAATAAAATACATTTCTGAGAGGACTTTTATGCAATCAACAGGGGTCTCCTGGTCGGGGTCATGAATGTTCACAGCAAATGTTATGGCTATCCGGCCATTGCTTTTTGAGATATCTTGTTCATAGACAAACAGACAGACAGACAAGGGAGTTATGTTTTCGGACTTTTGATTTTGGTGACTACTGTACATGAACTTTCCTCTAGCGCCACCATCAGGTCAAACGTAACATTTTCAAATGAGTGTATCTCCTGACCCGTTAGCCATACAGTTACGAAAATGATACCCAGAGATGTGGCTCCTTTGTCATAAGGATCTATGACATCCACAATAATGGATTTTCTGCCATTTCAATTTTTTTGAAAATCACTTTTTTCCCCGACTACTCCTAGGCTGCCTCATGGTGTTGCTATTCTCACAAGTCTAAAAACATGAACCGAACAGCTTGTCACCTGAACAGCTTGTCACGGGAGTTGGATAAGTCTGTTAAACTCACTCCTCAGAAATACTGCCCTTCATCCATATCAAATGGGTGCTTTTGATGTGGCTAAATTGGTATTTCATAGTGGCAAGCACAGGACTCACGCACGGTTCAAAACATGATTAAGTCTCAGCCTGGGAGAGCAAGGGAAAGTCCTTACTAGCATGAATGACTACTGTAGCATAAACTTGTAAAACATTATATATATTCATAGTTTTCACATTTCATGCCAACTCACATGGCAAGATCACAAAAAGGATGTATTGAAGCTAAAGGGCATTTATTAACTTTGACTTGTATTCAGTTTTTAAACCCTATTCCTTGTCACAATTGAAGCATGTTCTAAAATGGAAATGTCCAAGTGCAACAAGCTCTTCTTTCAGCAGACTCAGGAGAAATAGGGTGAAATCCATGACGCTGAAAATGTGACACTTCAAATGTCCTTCTGATGACTAATCCAGCCTTTGTTACACATCCCAAAGACAACCGCGCTGCAGGAAGGTCAATGTCATATCAGCAATGTGTGCCTCAGCATTATACCTCATGGCTAATTCGATTACGGATATGGGCCAGATAGCCGTGTCTGAAGTTTCAGCATTAATTCACACGCCAACCTTATGCCTCTAAGCTGCCAGCCAGCACCCTATCTAAAAACCTACTGTACGAGACTTCTGAAAACTCTTTCCCTTTCCTTCCTCGTCATTATTCAAAGGAGCGACTTCTTCCACAAAAAAGTGCCACTCCACTAAAGACGGCTCCTCCGAGGCTTATGAAAATGTCACCCCCCCCCACCCACTGTTCTCCTCAGCCAATGTGTGCTTTTGTCCTCCATCTATCAGTGCAAATGTGCTACGACAGCAACTTTTCACACACCCCGTACGCGGAAGGCAGTGACACACTCCTCATTGCACTGTGATTTACTAATAAAGGAGACAGATCTTATTCATCAAGGACTCTACCCTTACTCACTTTCACCAGGAACAACGTAATGAGATGCTGTTACACTTGTCATCTTTTACTGGAGACTAGACTCCCACGGGATGGCGTCAGCCCTCAATAGGAAATTTAATTTGACTTTGTTTGGGCCCGTGCGTGGCACTCTTTTGACAGCTTCGGCACCTGAAGTGTTCCCCTTGCCTTGATGGGGACATTAAGGGCCACTGGTATCAGCTGTCGCTCGGTTGATCAGCTTGACAGGTGCAACATAAGCCGGGCCTCTGGTGTTACATTGGGCTTGATGGGCTTGATATTGAGAGCTTATCAACTATAGCTGCTGCACAAATTGACATGGAGACTTGTGTTTATTTTGTTGATGAAAACTGTGTGTTGAATCAAATGTTTGTCGTCAACGCCTTTATTTACCTGACTAAAACTAAACTAAGACCACATACCGTGAATTTTAAACAGCAAATACCAGGCAAAAAGATTTGTAATTTTTGTCAGCTAAAAGTGATGAAATAAAAATGTATCAGTCCCAGCAAACATTTTCAAGTCCATTATCCATCTATTGGGCTTGAGAAACAGACTTCTAATTTCTAGGGCAAGCAGCCATTTGAAGAGGATCACTCCGGGTGACTGCGTTGTTGACAGGGAGATTTTCTGGGTTAAAGCTGGTTGGGAAGTCTTGTTGTGTGAAAAGCTGCCACAGAAAATCTCACCACCATCATGGGAGAAACCTTGACCCTATGCAACAACCCATAGCAACCATAAAACTTCGATCACTTCGTAATCCTAGTATCTCCCTTGAATGGGGGAGGGCTCTCCTTTTGGCTTACTGTTAGGTATGTGTCTTCCCATGTGGATTAGAGTACAGGTGTGTTACATTCATTCGTCAATCCGTCATTATCTCTTCTCTTTCCAACCTCCCTCATCTGTCTGGTTGTCTATTTGTTCTTTCCATCCATTCACCCATCGTCCAATCACCTACCCATCCATCCATCCATCCATCCATCCATCCATGATCCAAACACCTATCTATCAATCAATCAATCAACCAATCATCAATCAATCAATCAATCAATCAATCAGTCCATCCATTCAACCATCATCCATCCACATACTGTACCCATCCATCCATCTATGAATCCATCCATGCATCCATCCAACCATCCATCCGTCCATCCATCCATCCATTATCTGACCACCCACCCACCCATCCACCAACACATCCATTCATCCACTCATCCCCCACCGCTGCCCCCCAAAACTACCTTCATATAGTCTGCAAGATTGCCGTGAATGGTCTGCCTGTCATAGTCCTGAATGGTCCAGGAGGGTTTGGACTTCTCCCCCGTGTTTACACTCCGTATGTCCATGTAGAGTGGGTTCCTCTTGACATTGGGCTTGAATGTGACGGGAGTGATGTGCTTCTCCAGGTATCTGTCCGTGAACACCACGGGACTGCCCTCCGGGGACGGAGAAGACCTGCGATGCTCAGTCGGCCCCCCCTGTTCCTTCTGCTGAGGAATAGAGGGAGAGATAAGAATGCTCCCTTATCGCCTCCCCCCCCTTTTTTGTGGGCTTTACTTCTTTTTTTTCTAGGTGTAGAGAAGGCAAAGGAGAGAGATATAGAGGGGACAGCAGGGCAGAAGCCTCACACATACTGAACAGTCTAAATGATTTCAATGTTTAGTATTTGTGGTACATCGGTAACCCTTTCAGGTGTCTCACATGGGAAATAGCGTTTTGATAACAGAACATTCTAATGATGATGATGATGTAACAATGGCTATTGTTCATGGAAATATATGGAGTTCTAGAATTCCAAAAATGAATTATGAGAAAAAATGAATTAATTAAAAAAAGATATTTACGCCTGAAAAGGTTGTCCTCTTCGGGAAGTTGTCATTTTGCTTGTGTCTCATGAGACATACTGTACATACTGTACATATTGTTATGGACGTATTGCACATAATGTAGGCATTTCCCCACCAGGGGGGTCAGAACGCAGGGCCAGCCAATTGTAGGGCTGCTGGGGCAGATAGTGAATCAGTGTCTTGCTCAAGGCAGTGATGGACACAATGGCCTTTGCAGAGATCGAACCTGTAACCTTTAATATAGAACTCCTTGGATCTTCCAGTTATGGGTCGGTCTCTCTAAGCACCAACCTGCCTTCCTGTCTGAGTCTGTTCTTTGAATGCATTTGTGCTGTTTTCACAAAAATGTGTGTTTGTTTTGCAGAGAAATTGTTATGTCAGCAGTTATTTATGTGATAATTACCACTATGTACGGTATGCACAATAAATAAAACTGGGAGATACTCGGTGATGCTCAAATGTTTGTTTCAGACAAAATGATACAAAGCCTGCGAAGCTAGTTCAGGCAGTCACCCTGAACTCGAGTGGTGCTCCATCATCAAGTGGTGATGTGTCAGCTAGCCAATCACATCAGTCTGCACACACAACGTCATCTAATAATCTAATAATAGTCTTATTTAAACTGCAAGCTCATTCTCTGCTGCTTTGCCCACCTGCTGCTGCTTGCTACCTGCTGCATGCTGCTGCTACTTGCTCATGCTTTTTGCTCCCACCACTACCCCAGCATCCACCTGTGGGCTCTGGTTCTCTATGGTCCAAGAAGGACATGGCTTTATATGGTTCCCCCTCGTTTTGTTGTTGTTGTAATTGATCACTCACTGCTCTAATGTTTGGCTCGCTTTAAATTATGCATTGAGTGATTTAGAAACAGAGCCTTGACGCCAAAATAAAATCTGTTCATGCTCAATAAAATTCTTATTTCAATATGTGAGTTGTTTGACTGAACTATGTACACTGTGGTTGCTTTGTATTAGTACAGCTTGTAAATGATCCAGCACTTGCACTGTTGAATGTTTAAACAGATCAGTCTCTAATCTTTTATTAAACACAATGTATAACAATGCAGCAAGCAAGGAAGAACTGGTGAGGTTAATCTAATTCGATGGGCTCCTTTGTTATTCTCATTGATATCTACAATAACTGAGTCATTTGTTTTGACTACTGACTTCACTGTCGATAAGCGAATGAAACAGAGTTGCTTGGAGCCCCCAAAGACTTCACTTCAAAGAGGGTAAGTGATGACACTAAGTGCTCAGCCTGTGATTATTCAGACATCTTTAAAGGAAAATTCCTGAAAAAGGATTCAAATGATCAACATTTATGTATTACATTTTGTCCCTTTGTTGTGTGTTACAATGGAACAGTGGTGGGATGACACAACTCTGCACATGAATATCCATGAGAAACACAAGGTACTACTGTGTTAGTCAAGAAGCAGCCTTATTTGCCCTGTTTCAGAGCATCTTTGATCTGCTTTGTTCCACACGATTATTAACAAAGTTGACTTGTCAATAACCACTGCAAATATGCATTCAAGGTATTCCAATTTTATTTTATTCTACTATCACAGAATACAATATGCCATTTGGTGGACACTTATCCAGAGGATCTCACAGCACTATGAGTGCATACATACATCTTTAGTGTGGGTGGCCCAAGTGGGAATGGAGCCTTCAACTTTGGCAGGGCCATGTTCTACCCATAGAGCTAAACAAGACCGCTGTGTACATAAAACCAACACTCTTAATGGTCAGACAGAAGGGAACCTACCTGGGAGTAGACTCTATTCTGCCAATGCCTCTGGCCCGACATGACTGCACCAATCTGGAACATTCCATGGGTGGCAGGCAGCATCCCCACATCCAACTGGAGAAACTTCTCGGGGTGGTTGTTGTTGGGGAGAACCGAGATGTCCATCCTTGAGTTCGCCATTGTTCCCTGACTGGTTGGTTCTTCCCCCTGGCTGGATGCATAGTGGATGCTCACTACACCCTACCGGCTCTGTAATAATTCATGACCAACTAGCTATTTATGACCAGGTGTCTCTTGCCGGTGCGTGTAACCCAATCTGACCCCTTACGCCCCAGCGTTAGAAATTAACAGTGTCAGCGAAGGGAGGGAGAGAGAGAACTTGTGGCTTAGGTAAGCTATACCCATGCCTGAGTCAGCTGGGTTATGTAAAAGCTGGCACTATGTGGGCACTATATAATGATTGGAGGGTGTAACACTTCTCATGCCAGGCTTGATACTGTACATGGCCTGATTCAAGATTTATGGTGAAGCAGCATGTATCATATTGCTTTTTTCCTTATTTCATCATTATTTACCCAGGGTAGGTTAATGGAAGGTTACGATGATAACCATTGTTCCTCTGAGTGAAGAGACTCGAGGCTTTGACATATGTTCTAATTAAGACTAATTAATGATTTCACACAAGCCTGTCCCTTGTTTTAGGCATGTGGATCCACAGCTGGTGTGTCTAAAATAATTATCCATATCACCTAGCATGTAGGTCAAGCCATCATCCATGAAATATGGAACTGGGTGGAACACGAGTTTCATTACAGTAGTGATATTGGACAGTTAAGTCAATATCTTATCTATAAACACAGGCAACTGTTTCCCTAAGCTGGAATTCAGAGTATCAATACTTGAATTTGTGGGGTCATTGACAATTAATTAGTGACTATACTTTTTGTTTGAGCTATTACATCCAAATTAGTTTCATTTAAATTTAGGGATTGCAGCTCGGAATCAGAAAATGTACCTATATCCCAGTAAAATCACCATGGGTACTGTCATAGAGTCCTAGGAGTTAAAAATCACATCCATCATAGATAACATTGTTCTCAGTGGCAATCAACATGATGAAGAGAGAAATTATATGTGGATAATACATAGAGTCCAGTTTTCACTGTCAATGGAGCAGCTCCAGGATTTGTCTCTTGATGACATCATCACTAGAGTCTTGTCTCTAGGTTGTATTTTCCCTTTAAGTTACTTTTCATGTCATGCCATGCTTCACGGTCACTTAGTTATGTACTTTTACACACCTGCCCAGTACAACCATAGTCCTCTACTGTTGGCCACTGAACTACTCCACAATATCAGTTGGGGTTTGGTGCCTTGCTCAAGAGCATACCATTGGTAGATGCTGGGTGAAAAGTCAATGCTGCTCCTACGCGATCTTTTCTCCTGGTGATGTTCCCCATCGTAGATTTTGCCAACCAGGAGAGGCCAGGCAGCGATTTAAACTAGCAACTTCACTGCAAAAAGTTGGCTACCACTGCTCCTATCTGTGCTAAAGATAACATGCTAGATTTTCTATAAATACATCATTGTCAAATGAACAGCTAATAATGAAAATCAGCACTACATTCAGATGCTATGTTATGGACTGCCAATTGGCATGTTGGCATATTTAATTATTGATCAAAGAGGAAATAATTTCAATTTTGGGCAAATCAAGCCCAAGAACTCCCACAGTTCACTCAAACTTAAAAAAAAAAACACATTTTCCCCCTTACCCGGAGTAATATCTATCCATCCAGATTGTTTAGGTGTGATTTGTTTAATTTTGGAGATATCTGCCATAGCTCCAATACAATGGGGCTGAATGGCACTCGGCTTGTGGTGCTCAAAGCACACACAAAAAAAGAATTTTGAAAAACTCAAAAGCAATGTCTCCTTCCAGAAATCATGACCCGGTTACTCAAGAAAATACACAGACCTTGTTGTGAGCAGTTTCATGTAGGAACTATTCTCTACCGAACTACACCTCCATAATAACGATTGGGGGTGTAGTTCTGTAGAAAATGTTTTTTATTTTTTTTATTTTGGGTGATCTGGTGTTAAAAACACATTAATTTCCCATCTATTAATGTATTATGTTTGTGAAATCTGATGATTGTATTCTAATGATAATAAACCCTTTTCACAGCAGCCATTTTGACATGTCACAGTAGGGTAAACAAAGCTATAGCTAATAAAAATGTATTATAGTTCCGTCACATTTAAGTGTGCCAGAGACAGTCTAGTGAGCCAGCATGCACAATACCAGGGCCCTGGTGCCAGCACACCTAAACGGAGCAGAACCATGCATAATGTTATGAGTTACGCCTGTGTTTACCCTTCTATGACATGTCAAAATGGCTGCTGTGAAAAGGGGCCTATTAAGATGATAGGTGGGTATAAATATGATAATGTAAATCATTATCTAATACCCTCTAAAGCTTGGTCAACGTAGAACATGCGTTACATTATTGCAATTGTCATGGAAATCAAGGTAAACAAGCAGATCACGGACAATCAAGAGTTTAATTTCTCACTGAAATATAATGCACAGGCAGCGTCCTCTCCTAAACCACTGCAAGACGTTATGAAAAAACAAAATAATTTTTTTCTTTTTTTTTTTTGAAATGCTACATATGTACTTGGGAGCCACTTTGTCAAAAAATGGCACGGTCTTACAGTAAAAAAAAAAAAAGAAGATACCTACTGTATAAAAAAACACTAATTTCATTCAACAACCAAATGTTTTCAGCCAAAGACAGAAGGCATCCAGGTAAATGGAGCAGTATTTTTGCACCATCATGTGACACCTAAAGGGACCTAAGGAACTGGTGGGAATGCCAGCCCCAGTGCAGCAGTATACTTCAGTGTAAACAGGTACAGTGTTTCTTTTGTTATCTCTCTTCAAGTAGAGGGACTAGCACTGTGGAATAGCACCTTAGAAACAGTTGTGTGATTTGCGTCTTACAGCAGATTGTCCTTTAGCGCTAGTGAAGTCGCGGGATGTTTAACCTTTGAGGTGTACGATCGCACTGGTTCAATATGAATTTTGAGAACCTGACAGTATAATGAAGATGTCAAAATTGCTACTGGGAACTGAAAGCTAGTTCTACTGTCGTGTCAATCTCGTTCTGTTGAAATCTGTTCCTTCTGGGTTGAACAACTAACGTGACAAACTCATATATAAAGTTCATGTTTGCATTTCAAAATCGTACCGTCAATCTGTCGTCTTATGCACAATCAGTTTCCGCTGTATTTAGAGATACAGACAGACCATCTTGATAGAGACGCTAACGTTTGCTAACTACCTAACCGTTAGTTAGCGAACGTTGGCCATCTTGACTAATTAGACATGTACAATGCTAAGCTAATGTCATATCATGCTGACAAACAATATGCGGTGAAAATGTTTGTACATGTCAAGAACTGATTGTACATACAATGACAGATTGACGTGACAGTGTTTAAATGCAAATATGACCTTTATATATTGTTCGTTTATCATGTTACTTTCAAGGGTAGGAATGGATTTTACTCCCAGAACGAGATTGGCTACACACTGGGCCTACTGTAGGTTCACAAGATAAAATTCTGAGGAAACATTAAAAAAAAAAACTCACACCTCAAAGGGTTAAACGCTGACCAACGTTCAGAGTTTATCACAAGGTTGTATTGGCGTACAAGTCAAGACTCCTGCCGTATTTAGCTAAGATAGGCCATACCATGCTAACATCTACTGAAGTGAGAGTTATAGCTTACATTATGACCACAAAGTGTCCCTTTAGCTCGTTTCAATCTTGCACACACTGATACAGATATTTCAATTTACACAGAGGATCATTTCCCCTCAGGTAACCTCTTAAGGCATTGTGAATTAACAAAACAGTGGCACAATGCACCGCCATCACAAAGTTAACAAAAGGTCTGCATGTCAAGGATTACACACAACACATTATTACACATGGAAACTCCACTCAAGACTTAAAATTCATCACCACTGTTTTTAGCATAGCTCTGAATGTAATCAAAGTCTCTTATGTCTAGAGCCTGAAATTATGTTGAATTAAAACTGCAGGCTCAGATGAGTCCAAGGATGAGAAACGCATGTTAATTTGTTACTTTGCTACTTTCACATCAGCTACAACTTGGCAAATGCAGCATGTGCTATATTCATATGAACAAACAGAATAAACATACAGTGACAAGCTGACGCTGACAGGAACTTCATTTAGTCAGACAGTCGGTGGTTGTGATGACAAGTCAACTTCTTCTTTTTTTCTGGGGAAGTTGTATTAACTTCAAAGTTTAGTCTCTTGTAATCTGGGAAGAGGAAATCTACACACATCCGTAATAACCATATCAGATATCATTTATCTACCATGAAGTATGTGTAGTCTGACTTTTATGTTGTATGAGATAAATATAGATACAAATAATACAGTATGACAAAAAAAAAAATACAAAAATGAGCACCATTCAGAATATCAAAATTGTAAAACAGCTTAAGGTCGGATCTGGTTTTCTTGGACTAGTTTCCTAAAAGGATCCTTGATGAACCATAGGCCCGCTAACCATAGCACACTTAGCTGGTGTCACTTCAAGAAGCTGCACATCGATAATGAACCTGTACTGAAATAAAAGGCAGTAATAAGAAATGAAGCTACAGTGCTTTTATAATTTCATTAAGGTTGGAACTGTTGTGTGTGTTGTAATTAAGTGCACTTTGATGAAGGATATACATAAATAGAAAGAATGGACATCTTGGTTTGCCCTGGCTCTATTCCAGCCCTAACACTGTTTTATATCAGGGCTCTATGGGCCTTTGGCCAGGGTTATAGATTTTATGTTTATTCTCCAGTTCATAAATCACAATTTGTACAATGGTGCACTTAGTAGGCCTACAGTATATAAAAGGTACAGCAATGCTCTAAACACTGTTTTCTTCCTAACATATTGAGACTGTCTGGGAAGTGTCTTAAAGGATAACTCCACCGTTTTTAGCATGTGGGTTCTATCATCCTTGTCTTGATATGAGTTCATGTGTAAGACCTTTGTTCAGTATGCTTTTTCACTGTAGAGATATGCACAAAACTGACTACATCTGATGAAAATGAAGATGGGGAAGAAGATGGGGAATATATGGGGGATGTGACTCTCTTTGAGAAACTATTTTATGTAATGATGAAGCAACTTTAAAGGTCAACAGTGTAGAGCCACAGGTTAGCATGCCATTTCCATGAGTTGTGAGAATCCAAAAGGTGATCAAGGTACATTCTCAACACTGGAAGCATGTGGAAGTGATGAATCAGCACCAAATGGCTGCCAAATATCTTTCTAATGGGAAAGCATATTGAACAATGGTCTGATATATGAACTCTCTAGGTAAGAAAGACTTGCAACCCCGATGTCAAAAATGGTGGGGTTACCCTTTAAAGAGAAGGTTCAGCAATTTTGGACCCACATATAATTTTTCTCTTCATCATGTTGATTGCCACTGAGACTAATGTTATCTATGATGGATGTGATTTAAACGGCTCGCTTCCGCTATTAGCCACTTATCGCTATGCTTCTGATTTGAGAAAAGGTAAGGAGAAGGTGCCCCAGTAATGCCATTTGTAGATTCCACAGTAGGATACTATTCGTTCACTACTCTAATTTC
Organism: Parasudis fraserbrunneri; assembly: GCA_900302295.1. Classification (NCBI taxonomy): domain Eukaryota; kingdom Metazoa; phylum Chordata; class Actinopteri; order Aulopiformes; family Chlorophthalmidae; genus Parasudis; species Parasudis fraserbrunneri. The sequence continues at coordinate 17,813 of OMKL01046438.1, forward strand.
TTCTTTGGAATCCACAAATGGCATTATTGGGGCAAGAGGCAACACTGGACCATTAGCATCGCAACAAGAGAGGTTAACACCAGAAGTGCAGCATTTAAAACAGTGGTTCTCAAAAACTTTTTGGCTTGTGTACCCCCTTTTAGTATTTTCTTTCTGCCAAGTACCCCCTTGTCGGACCATTTTTGACAGTTTCTTCACCACCCTTCTAATTTTTTACAGTTGCATTAGCATGTGAACAAATCATGTCAACAGACAAAGGCCCTTTGCCGAAGCTACATTGCTTGTAATGGAAATACATTATTGCATCATATTCAATGTTGATTCTGGGATACTGCATTTTATATATATATATTTATTTTTTATTTTTTTATTTTCTTAAAAAAAAAAATCTTCTTGTGCACCCCTTGCAGTACTCCCGCATACCCCTAGGGGTACACATACCCCCATTTGAGAAACGCTGGTTTAAACCACACAGTTCTGTTGTATGAACACACGATTGTGATATACGAACCAGAGAATACAAGTAAGATGAGAGGCCATAGAACCCTAATTACAATCCAGTCTGAGGCTTGGAACAGAGCTGGGTTTGCCCCTACACAAGGGGACCAGGGGAGCGTCAACTCCTCTGCTGCATCTTCTGTGCGTAAAAGTCCCGGCAGGTTTCACAGCAGCGCTGGTACCAGCGCATGTCCTGGCACAGGTTCTTTTCCCGGATCACCTTGCAGTAGACCGGCCACTGATCCCGTAAACATTTGAACGTCAGTGCAGCTGGGGGAAGGGAAACGGGATGATAATCAGTTGGATATGTACTGTATGTATGGTACTGTTGATAAGAAGCTGTTACATTTATATATATGTATTCACCGTATTCAATTCAGTTGACTTAGTTTCAGTTTAATTCAGTTCAATCCAATGAACTTGATTGGTTGATTGTTTTTTGCAGCCCGGCATTAAAACATCAATACATACAACACAGGGAGATGTTTAAAATAGTGGAGATAACAGAACATAAATTTATATTCAAACTTTCTTGCAAACTCCTAATAAAACAACAGAAAAAATAGTAGCAAATTTTAGGAAAATAGTCTTGAAACCTTTGGAGAACAACAAAGGTAAAGGTTGATTTGGGTGGAATTCCCTTTTAAAGGATAGTGGTCACAATTTCTCATTGCAGCATTTTACCAATGGGGGGCAGTGCTCTATAAATTTTAACTCGGGGCTTCCCCTGCTCTTACACTGGCTCTGTCAACTGCACTAATCACAAAGGGTAAAGCCAAACAGGTATGTGCTCTGCCACTGATGGTACGTCATAGGGTGGCGATACACTGGTCAACCTTCTGGCCAACATAATAGGGCAATGTGCTTTCCATAAGGACACTAAATGAGACAGAAGGGAAAACATACAGTAGAATTTATCTGGGCAACAAGAGGTTGCAGTACAATCGGTACAAAGACATTCGCTTGTCCAACGTTGCCCAACAATGTTCCCCAAAAAGTTGACCAGTGTATCACCAAAAATAAAGACTGGTACATTTCTTACAACACAGTGAACAAAACTCTTGAAGAGGCATTCTCCACTCCAATTGACTTTTAGGTTGTAGTTCTGCAAAAGTAGATATTTAGCCATTGTTGTTGTTGTTGTTGTTGTTGTTGTTGTTGTTGTTGTTGTTGTTGTTGTTGTTTGAACTCTCAAAGCTTGAGATGAGATGAAGATGAGAGAAGCCTGAGCCCTCATTGCCTGAGATGCAGTTCCCATAACTACAATAAACATCTATGTTTAAAAAAAAAAATGTTTAATATAGGTACAGAAACACTACATTGTTTATGAGAATATGTCCATAATAACATTTTCTTTCAACCATCTCAGGCAACGCAATTCAAGGATGTTGTCTCAATGTATTTGCCTTACTGTGAGAGCTAATAATTCCAAAAATAAGTACAGCACATATACAAATCCAATTTTCCATTTAAAATCTTTCTCTGCATCAAACTCTGACTCAAATCATTTGGGCATTTTATAAGAAACATTAAATGAAAATAATCCTTCCTTCTCTCTCTGTCTGTGGTTAAATTTGGCCTAAAACACCCAACCACCCATTCACATACTTGCCAACTGCTAGGGATCACGAGAGGTCACAGGGGCAGCTCTCTTTCATCTGAGTGAGGGCTTTCTGAAGGAAGGATTCAGTCCTTCTCTACCTCTCCACAACCACTCTTCTTTCTTTCTTTCTCTCTCTCTCTCTCCTTTCTCTCTGTCCGTCTTAAACAAACAACATTATATTACGTCCGTCCAATTGCATTCTGTTTGCATTGGCAGAGCTCTGAATAAACGTATCTCTGCGCTTGGACAGATTGTTGACATACTTATTTGAAGTGACCAGGCCTGCGATGACACAGCGAGTTGTAAACATTGCCAATGAGATGCTTCGGGACCACCAAGAGGGTTTCTTTCTCTCTTTCTTTCTTCCTTTCTCTCTTTTGGTCTTTCTGTTCCTTCTAAGGGAGCCCCTCCACGACGGCATGAGGGCTCCACCAAGACGAGCACGGCGTAACGCGGCACCCCCATCATTCCTGCAGGGTGGATTAGTGCAGAAACGCCATGGTGACAGATGGTCATGGCTCGCACCTCTGCTCAAGTGTAGGCCTGAGTCATCTTTTAGGCTTCATGGGAAATGACTGGATACTCGGGCTGTCCCTGTCGGCTAAAGAAGCTCCTAGTCGAATAATAACTCAACGCAAAACTGTTCAATTGCGTGTCCTTCATTCAATCATAGAAAGCTTACCAGAGATATGCTTAGAATTTTTCAGGATATTACTCATTTTGGCTTGTGGGGGAGTAGGGAAAGCATTTAAAACGACTAATCAACAAACAAAGTCTTGGTCAACTAGGACCAAACCGACTGATTAATCAACTGGGACAGCCCCACTGGATACTGTAGATCTCATGTGTGTTTATACTGCAAAGCCCCATCTACCGATATCCAGATTCTTGTAGTTATCTCAGTAACACTTTATTTTAGGGGCACAATAAGAATGATTAAAGGG
>OMKL01046441.1:0-15457 GCA_900302295.1 Parasudis fraserbrunneri
TATATATATATACTGTATATTTTTAAGTTAATAAAAAAAACATGTCCTTGCAGAAGTACTATCAACGTAAAAGATAATAGACCTTTTTGAATGAAATTGCACCATGACAATTGTATTGCTTAAGATGAAAACATAAAAAATATGCCATATTACATTGTAATTCATACTGAAAAACATATACTGTCAAAAGCCATAATACCATCAAAATGAAGAAAAATATTACTGGTGTGATATTTTGGGCGTATCACCAAGCCCTACTTGCCCAGTCTGGAACTATGAGTCCTGTGCTTGCCAGGATAAAAGGCAGCGGTGCTACCAATTGGCTATAGCTGTACAGTAGATGATAATGGCACAATTATTGACATTGCAGTTGAATTAGAATTGAATAAAATTCTATATATTATATGGATTTTATTAGACAAAGTAATCCTAAAAAAGTAAATAAATAAGTAAATAGGACTATAAGTAATAGGACTGATTACAATTTTAAGTAATTAGCAGTCTGTAACATATTTCATTGTAAAAGTAACTTTCCCAGCCCTGTGAGCAAATAAGCAATTAAAAATAAGCAATTCTTTCTTTTCCCAGTTCCTGGCCAAATGGGATACATAGGAGGGCAGCTCTCATACCATAAGACCTGACAGGAGACTTTAAAAAGAGTATTCTCCATATGGTGAAGCTTTACATCAAGGGCAAGGTCTGCCCCAACAGTCAGTATTGAATCAGAAAACCCATCAGTCTCATGTCAAGTCCATCATAACAATGAGTTCTTCATTTACATATATTTGATGATTGTGTTTATCATCATTCTTGTTTGGACCCAGGTTTGCTCCCCAAAGGCAGCCAGAGATGAGTGATGCCAACCAGATGATATATGAACCAGCCTTTCACTCAGTGGCAGAGCCTCGCTCACATGCAGACTCTTTCAGTTACCCCAACGACTTCTCCAGTGACTCCTCCAGCTCAGCCTACCGGTCGGCTCCATTCAGCTCGGCCTTCAGTGAGTCAGCTCCCAATGGCAGCCGGAGATGACATCAGCCCACAAGGTAGAGAGAAACTCAGGGATTTCCATGGTGTCGTAATCGTTTTGTATAGTACGATGCTGTAGACAAATCGGATGCCTTCATTCATGGATACCACAAGGTTTAGTAGAGCCATCTGTGACACCAAGTACCACATTTTATGATGAAATAGATCTCCGTTTATGATCCAGCAGTGATGTCAGATCCTCAACGTGGTTGAGTCTATACACGGTGTCTGTCCTGATTAGAAGTCTTACTATGAGTGCACCTTTACGCAAACACTGTTATCATTGCTTGAACTATTGTAGTATGAGACTCAAGGGTGAATAAGTGTCTGATTTTCTGTAATTGTTTTTCTTCATAGTGAAGAAGAACAAATATGGAGATGCGTGGGAGGAGTGAGAGTGATGCAGGAGCTATATTAGAAGTGGCATGCATTTTGCACATTACATATGATAACACAATATTCACCAAAATCATGAATGTAAAAATGAAGAGGAACACCTTCATAGTGTTATATCAATTTGTTGAAAACAACCCTGATTCTCTAGTGATTTTTAATGGCTTCAAAATCAACTGGATTATCTGTTTAAAGGATTTGTTTGTTGGTTTTTAGAGAGCTGTTTTTTTTAGCAGGACACCCGCATTACAAGTATTGAATCAATAAAATAAAAACCTTTCCATGACTTTTCCATAACTTCATACAAAATTTTCATGACCGTATTTCTGCAGTTTATATTTATTTGTATTTTTTTCAAACCTTTATCTAAATCTCAAGAGACACATTGTGAGTGGGCCCTCATTTACAATGGTGCTGAGATTGCATTTGGCAAGAAAAATAATTAAATAAAATGAACACGAAAAAAAAGTCAGAAAATAGGAAGCACACAACTATCATCAGTTAAAACAATTATATTCAGATACAAAGAGATTTGAGATCTTGTTTCTAAAATGTCCAAATGTTATCAGTGTATCGATTTTTAAGCACAAAATCTAAACTAAGTTCAGAGGTAACTTGAGGAACTCCGAGCTTAAGGGGGTTTGATAGGATCCAACGGTCCACTCCATCAGTGTTGTGATGTAAGATGGTCATTTTTCAATAAATTAAGGTGTTTATCACGTCTCTCAGAGAGAGAAGACCAGCTGACCTTTTTATGACAGGATACAATGATGGGTACCATATTCATCAACATTAATAAATCTGAGGGCGGAATGATATACTGTGTCCAAGGGTTTAAACAACCTGCCTAAATTTATGATGAGCAACCTTTACTTTAAATGCTATGACACTGTAAAGTTATTATAAAAGTTTTACTGTGGCTATTGTGGATTTGTGCAAAAACATTGCAACTGTCACACGGTCTCTCTGACCTATATTCAACCCCTGTAATTTGTACTTTAAAATTACGAGTTTATTTTCAAATTCCATAACTATTCCTTGTATATGGTATAGTGATGAAAAAAAATAGTTTAGTTTATTAGGATCCCCATTAGCTACTACCCTTGTAGCAACTACTCCTCCTGGGGTACACACAAAACATAAAAATATCAAGACTCTATTTTGTTTGGCAGTTTCAAATATTGAAGAACCTGTAAATGTAACCTGTCAACTGTAACTACCAGAAACAATATGCTGTAAATAATGTGTCAGACAATTTGACACATGAAAAGTAAAGGTGGATCTGATTGATCAATGACCATGACCTGATTTGCCTGTTATTTTTATTGTAGTAAACCAGACACCAGACTATAGTAAGAGACGGTCCATGTTCACTCTTCCTCATTTAAAGTGACTTATTCTTTGTCCTACTTACACCTAGACTGGGTCAAGCTGCCTGAATAATACACCTCTGCCCTTTTTTCAGAGCGCTGAATCGCTTAGATTGAATTATAGAATTAGTATGGAATCTGGAAAAGGGCAGAAGTGTGCGATTTAGGGGGCTGGATCCAAGCTAACTGTCCTGTGACACTGTACTTATTAAACCAAATTGTTTTGGTGTACTGTTTTTATCCTTTCTTTCTAATTGAAACTGGACTGAACACTCCAGCAGATAAACTTTAAAACACTTCAGATATTTCTGCTTCACCTCAAGTTGGACAGAGCTGTGACTGGAAGGAATGTGGCTCTCCCTTGTGGCAATAAGCTGCATGGCCTCTGAATGAATATTAACCTTGTCACAAAACAATAACAAATGTAAAAGTAATAACCAGACCCGAGAAAACTGTCATACAAATGATATACTTTTATTTTATTGTAAAAAAAGAAAAAATCAACAACTGTGACATTCACTTCATTTGCTCCATAATGTCTGAAAAATAAAGAAAGGAATGGTTTAACCAAGTCTGTGGTGTGTGTGTGTGTGTGTGTGTGTGTGTGTGTGTGTGTGTGTGTGTGTGTGTGTGTGTGTGTGTGTGTGTGTGTGTGTGTGTGTGGTGTTGTATGATTGCATGATCAATTTACCTTCAGCTTCATGCTTTCTCTGCAGGTGCAGTTTGAGCTTGTTGTTTCTTACACTCCTCACACACATGGTGGCAGTGTCTAATAGGGGTATGATTCTGTTTAATAGCGGGCACAGAGGGGTCATGCTCCTCTCTGATTGAACAAACATTTCTGAAGGGATATACGATTATCTTTAGCTAGCCAAGAGGCGATCAAATCTTAACACTTGTGTTTTGCTTAAATTTAACATCTGAAGAGGACTATTCTGTAAACTTCAGAGTTTGCTCATTAGACACGAGCACAGCGGTTATTGTAATTGTTTATATTGTTATATATCATGTCAAAAAGCCTAAAAGTATGAAAAATGCAAATCAACATATACATTTCAAAATCAATTATGAAGCTCCTTATCAAATAATCGATTATTCAGACACTTCCTTAGTTTAAACATAAGGCTCAAACTAAGGGACAAACTTTAGAGGGGCCTATAAAGTTTAGGGAAACCCAGCTCAGGTCATCAAGATGGGTGACTATAGGCCTGTGTGGGATAGGTGCTGTACATTGCCCTTAGTTCTGTTAGTGGGAGCAAAGTTATCCTTCATGTGTGCTGTCAGCATCGAGAGCTCTGTGATTCAAATTGAGAATTAAAAAATGTATCCAATCACATGATTTCGTTTTTCTGTAACAGGGCTGCCCTTTTGTGTAGGTTAGGATTGAAAATGATGATCAATCTCTCAAAAATCACCAGAAATTATTATTATAATTTTTCTTTCTGTTTTATTGTGTTTTCGATTTATTTTCTGTTGTATTCACAAAAAACGATATACCTATCTATGGGGAAGAATGCTTCTATTCCTTTTATAGACATTTTTGGGCAGGTTCTCTTTTTCAGAATCTTGCCTCAGATTCTGCTATTAACAGAACAATACCAGTGCTTCAGTGGCATACTTACAACTAATTTTTGTGTTTTAACTACAAACTACCTGATAAGCTTCTGCCATGACAAAACACTATGATACGAAACAGGAGTCACATGTTAGCCTGCATTCTTTCAAAAACAAGATTATGAGACCCGATAAGTTTCTTCAATTTTCTCACCTGTGTCCTGGGCCAAAGCCTCCAAATCCTGGTCCAAATCCTTTCCCTGATTCTGGACCAAAAATAGGACCAAGTTTCTGCATCTTACTTCGGCAAGTTCCAACATAAGAGGCCTTCCCCACTGCATAACCAAGAATTCCAGCCACTGAAGAGAAAAGCTTGGTCATAATTACTTCCTGACAGTAACAATAGTGATTACTCCAAATTGCCCTCCAATAGGCTCACCAATTAATTTGGGAAATGGACCAAATCTTGGTGATGTTTTCCAAATGCCTGCGTGGAAAGAAAACACATATGTTAATTAATTTAAATGATGTAAATAGTAACTTTGTTTTTATTTTACTTTGTTCATGTCTTTATAACATGAAGGATGAGTGTTGAATATCTACATCTCACCGGTGTAGAGGAGACCTCCAGTGACAGCCATGCTACCCACAGAGAGGGGAAGAGCTACGGGAAGAGAAGGCAAGACAGAGACAAGCCAGTGATGAAGTGGTAAAATAAAATTATGAACTGCAGTTGCTGATCACAGTAATGCCAACAACGACCAATATCATATTAAATAGGTGATATTTTCTAAATTGTTTCATTTTGGGCATTTTCCTCAATTATAATCTATTGTCATGTAACTTGCATCAGTTTGGTTTTAATCATTTTTAATAAAAATTTATATCAGCTTTAAGGTGGATAAACTCTACTTCACATATAAATAGTCGGGTAAACTGAGTTTAAGTGGATTTACCTCAATTACAACCCTGAGTCAAACCACTTGTCAGGAAATAGATCATATCTCAATTCCATGATCAGAATAAGTTCTTATTACATCCCTGAGTCAAATAAAAATATGTTTAAAAGATATGATAATGGCAGTAAAGATCGTGTACGATTTACATTTTCATTCCCTTGTAAGCAAAACTCCAGCTCACCCTTTACATTTACTGGAAACAAATGTGTGTGTGTGAATGAGACTGAAGTAGGAAACAAAACCAGCAAAGCAAGATACTTTACTTTGTGTTGATAAGTTACAGAGGGTTTTCTCATTTTCATCTATTGGAACACATACCAACTTTCCAGGGAAAAGCTGACCTTGAGCACTGACTAAGGATCCGTTTCCCCACCCACTTTCCTAAATTCTTAGCCTTTAGTAGGGTGATGTAGTAATTGTAAAACTGCCCTCAGTTCAGTGTGCAAGGGCAACTTTATACCCTAATCCTGTGGAAATAGTATAAATAATGTTGCCGGATCTAAGAAATCCCTCTGTGTCCTCAGATGGCATCATGGATGAGTCATGCAGAGTGTGGAATGTAAACACGTGAGACTTCATTGTGGGTGTTGATGGATGACTCCTGCCTTGCCTTGCACAGGACTCGCACAATAGACCCGGAATAATAGCTGTCCACACCGACGGCTTCACGCTTTTGAGTTGTTTAACATTTCAACATTTGATATAATAAGAAGGGGAAATAAAATGTGCTTGTGTGTCTAATGTGTGTCTCAGACAACAGTCCTACCTCTGTACCACAAGCTCTCCTCCTGGCATTCCCTCCAAACCTGCCTCACGTCATCTCTGTGGATGTGACGATCACCAAGAGGACACTGTAAGACACATAGGACATGTCAAGGTGCCACAAGGCAGTAATACACTGTCCTTTACTAAATACGTCATTGCCTCTCACCTTCCTCTCCCCTTCCACTGCAGTTGAGCCAGCAGCAGCAGCAGCAGCAGCAGCAGCAGCAGCAGTAGCTCCCTCTGTCTTCACGAGTATCGTTTGCTCAGGCGTTTCAGAGCTCATGATGCAAATATCACTCTGCTATTCTCTTCTGTTTCTGGAATCCTTTTTGGTCCTGTACTCCTGTACTTTTTCAGCCAGACTTACTCTTCAGATGTTCACTCCCTCAAGTCTCTAGAAACCTATTTACTGCTGGTTTCACTACCTCAGTTACTCCGCCTACTTGGATAAACAGACCAACGGCCCGGCCTATCAAAAGGGCTGTTGATATCATACAACATACCAACCAAGGGTTGGTGGGGGGTTGGGTCACAAACCCAGCGAAAGACAGATGTGCAGGTCAACACTTAATTGTTCAGTAAACCTAGATAGAAAGCGACATGACAACTGCCAATTTACTTGTCCTACTTGTGTACTAATCCTTAAGACACACCTTACAACTGATAATAGCGTGTTTGAAGTTCACCTTTGAACACCAAGGCTTTGCTGTTCTCACCATGACAAATCATGACTTAGATGGATAGCTTTTGTGTTTTGTTTCTCTTGTGGTCTTTTTTAGTACCAATACTTTCAGATAATTATGAGGCCAAAATGTGAATAATTCACTATAGCTCTTCCCCATGGATAGATGTAAATGATAGGCCACTCAGATCAATCAATGTGTTGGTCCAAAGTCCACTATCTGTTCCTAGGTCCTTCTAACAATAGTAAGCATGTACTGCAGTGGAAGTAAATAACATTTCATGTTGAAGGGGGTTCAAAGTAATTGAGAATTAAATAATCTTCTGTTCTTGATGAAGTGTCGATAGGGAAGTAGGAGAGGAAGGCACTACAAGTACAAGGATCATCTCCAGATACTTTATCGGGTGCACCGCAAGCGTGGTTAACATTTCGACATGAGAGTGTCTTTTGACAGAGTCAAAATTATTTTCAATGAAGGTGCACTTGTGTCAAAACGTTAGTCGTTCTTTCACCCAATGAAGTATCTGAGGATTATCCATGTGCTCCGGTGCCACCCTCTCATTCAAGATTAGCCTACGCTGAAAGGTCCAGGTCCTCATCTCCCAGGTTGGTTGAAGCACATCTACTTCTTTCCAGTGCTGATATGGAAGTGTTGACAAAGAAATGTCTTAAAGGGGCAGTTCACCCAAAATAAAAAAACAACAACAACATGCCCTTACCCTATCTGTGCTATCTATCCATCCAGATAATTTCGGTATGATTTGCCTAGTTTTGGAAATATCTATGCTGTACAGATGTCTGCTGTCACTCCACTACAATGGAGCTGAATGGCACCCGGTTCTGACGCTCAAAGCACCAAAGAATACATTTGAAAAACTCAAAAGCAATGTCTCTTTCCGGAAATCATGACCCGGTTACTCAAGATAATCCACAGACCTTGTTGTGAGCAGTTTCATGTGGGAACTACACTTGCCACATTGCTTTTGAGTTGTTTCAAATGTATTTTTTTTGTGCCATTTTGAGCACCACAAACCAAGTGCCATTCAGCTCCATTGTATCGGAGTGACAGCAGGTATCTGTACGGCAGATATCTCCAAAACTAGGCAAATCACACCAAAACTATCTGGATGGGTAGATAACACTCCAGGTAAGGGGGACAATATGTTTCTTTTTTTTTTAAATGTTATTTTGTATTTTGGGTGAACTGCCCCTTTAAGTACATTACATGAAACTTGTTTCCTGACACACATTAACAATTAAGGCAAGGTACTACCACTGAAAAAGGTGATTTTGGCTGGACTGGAAAATTTTGAGATATTGTCATATTTTGCCTGTATAACTACTGTAGTTTCATAAAATGTATAAAACAATCATCAAAAGCAACTATAAATATAAAGTTTTCACATTTAAAAAAAAAAAACCAAGCTACTGAAGAAAATTGAACGGCCATTTTCTCAAAATGACATATTTACACAAAAACAACTTTTTTTCACCGTAACTTGTAGGCCACCAAATTTGATATGGTGCTTCCTTACATAGCCAGTAATTTACAGGTGCTTTTTTTTTAATTTTTTTATTTTTTTTTGTAAATATATATATCTTCTGTCATTTCCATTTAATGGTGTATTTTATGTGAAAAAATAGTGGGGGAAAACCCCAAATCTTTTGCCTTGTACATAGGATTTATTTTAAAGAAGTCATGATAGAAACAACATTTTTGGGAAAAAAAAACCTGGTGTAAATGACAAACTATTTAGTTATTAATCACGTTGAAACAAAAAAAAATGGAAAAATTGAATTCTTACAAACTTTTATGAAATATTTGCTCATTTGGGTAAGTTAATAAAAAAATATATATGTCATCCAAATTCAATGTGTAATGTGTCTTTTTTCTTCTTCACAGTTTTTCCCTATTCAGTGGAGGTACTTCCCCTTAACTAGAGTATTCAATGCTCCATAAGAGACCGCGAGATTGGCCTAAATGTCCCAGATAATGTGTGTGGTGCACAGAGATTTCCAGGGGCAAAAAAAAAACAAAACTAAAAAGGGCACTTGCAAATACTAGGAGTCCCATACTGTATAGGGGGTAGTAGCCTACATCCTATGGGAGAGGGGGCCTGGGCATGGTCTTTGCCGAGGGCATCAGGGTCTGCTCCCCATGAGTACCCCTTATGAAATACAAAGAATAAGTGTGTGTATGAGAGAGAGAGGTTGTTGGCAGAATTTGTAGATACTTGTCCTAGAATGTGATATATAGTAATGATAAATGCTGCTTTGGAACCCACACACATAAAGGCTGCAGGGTCTTTGGCTCTCAGGGCATTATCAATTATGAGTAGTGCATAGGACCGAGATAATTTTTACATTCTAGTATTAGATGCTTTTCATTTCCATCTTATAAATACACTCCCTTGGGAGGGAAATAAACTTTTGTTATGGCTGGATTCACAATCGCAGAACATACAAGTTATGTCACCCTACTTTGCAGTGTCATGTACACTTCACTGCGATTCAAAACAACTAAAGGGGACCAACAACAGAAAATCACACCCATAGAACAAGCTGTTTTCATCCTGACCAATCCTAACTCACAACCAACGTATCGGTGTTTGAGTGAAGGGACTGGGTTCGTTCGTTTTGATCTACTTGGGGATGGACCGACATCTGATCAAGCAGAGTATAACAGTGCTTTTGGGCACAGTTTTTCTTCTGAGCTAGGGCAATCCAAATAGTTGTAGCGTAATTGGCTTTGAAGCCACTTGCGCTGCTCTGAGGGAGGACAAGACAGTCAGCCCCACATTTGGCGTTGACCGAAAGCACTAGACTGACCCCTTTGGTCTCACAACAAACAAACCCAAAGAGCGGATGCGAGGGAGGTTCATTCTGACTGCATTGACCAATAAAATTCCATCGTGGGCTGGTTTTCATTCTTGCACGAGGAAATTCTGGTAATTGACATATGCACTTGAGTTTACAAACCAATGAATTACTTTAGTGGGACAGCCTGTTTTGGAACTCCAACCTGTCACGTCTGTGCATGGGAGGGCTTTATTTCTTTGTCTACACGGTTAGATGACACCTTTATCAGCCAATCAGTGCCAAACAGGGGCGCGGCCACTAGCCTAGTCCTCAACCTAAATCATCGATGGGCATGGTTTATGTTGACATGTCCCGCCTACTGGCCGGTCTGCGGACTTCACACAGACAGTTGTGTGTTTCATAAAAATGCACTCTGATGCGGCAAGTAAGTAGTAACGTTACAGTGGCTTTTCATGATCATTTTATGCACATCGGCGATACAGCGTTTAGCTGGGACAAGGAACAGACCGACCAGATGATTCTATCTCTGTGTCTACTTTTACCCTGTGGTTCTGCAGAAGCTGATAACGCATGAATTCCGTGCTATGCTGCTCTCTTTGTATTTCCAGTGTTGTCTTGGGGCGACAACAAAGGAAGAATAGTGTATTTTCAGCTGTTTTGGACTAGTAGCTGGTGACTTTGGACTCTATATGCATTAGGTCTCCTTTTCACGAAGTCCTTGTTTCATGAAACGTTAGCATTCAGTTGAATATAGCGTACGTGAGTTAAATTTAACATGATTTTCGGCCATAATTAATGTGTTTTGATCTTTGTATGGATTACTATCGAGGCTGGGATATGCACGTCAGCTCAAACTTGGGGACAACATAATACTGCTGTAAATCGGTCAATTTTCTAGGCAACTGCGGAAAATTACAGAATGAAAATTGTGACGCAGTTCTGTAAAACATCTTTCATTGCGTGCTGCAGTAGTGTTGTTGGACTGTGCGCCATCTACATCAGCTGTTGCAATAGATCTCTGCAATACTTAAGTGCTGTTAGACAGACAATGTTACATTTTTGCAACAATGTAAAATGCATTCATCAGTTGGGGTGAGTGTGAGGGGAGAGGGGTGCTGAATGAAATAATTATTTTTTTTTAGGCTTGGGAATTGTAGTTTAATTTCAGAACGACAGCTGAGGTTTCTATTACCTTTATCTAGGAAATGGACTACAAGGCCCATGTCCCCAACTCTCCAGATACTTTGTAAACTCTGTGCAAGTTGTGCGTCTGCACTGCTATTTTAGGTATGCAGCTAGTGCTATCTGGTCGGCCGTGTGTTGAATTGTCCCGTTTTGACCACTGGAAACGAATTAAAAGCGACTGTATCGGGTGACAGCTTTTGAAGGCAAATGGTTAGATGACATTTGACTACAAGGTAGTATGATCACAGAAATCTTTTTGCCTTTACATGCATTTCGAGGAGAACACACATATACTCCCTCATGCGTGTATGATCCCTTGTCTGTCTTTATATGCCTAATTAATTAACTTTAAATCTCAGGTGTCGAGATGTAGAAATCTGCTCAGGATACCTACTCCAATAGCTCTATCTTGATTGCTGCTTTAAGCCGTTGGCAATCTAATTATAGGCCTAGATATGGTTAGTGCCATGATGATGTCATCATTCAGTCACCACAACTGCTTTCCAGTTGGAAAGTGGATTCATCTTTCCATGTGTAGAATAATGTGGCGAACCAATGCTTTCTATAAGACTTATTAGACCAATGACTTCAGAGGATACGTTGTGATGCAATGCACCTGTATCTACACTGTGGTATGGTGTGAGTTTGTTGCAACTGTTTTTTCTGTGTGCAAATAGATTTTCAGCTGAACTCCCATTTGTCTACACTGGCCAGCATCCATAAGATCTACCACACCCTTCACAGGCTGGTAAATACATTTTGATCACATGTATGTCTTGTCATGAGCGTGTGTGTGTGTCTGTGTGTGTGTGTGTGTGTGTGTGTGTGCGCGTGTATGTGTGTGTGTGTGTGCGTGCACGTGTATGTGTATGTGTGTTTATGCATGTGTGATATGTGGGCATGAGGATATGTCTGTATATACATATTTGTGTATTATCTCTTGACAGAATCTGACAGAGGACGTTGGACAGGACAGTCACTCCTCAGGTACTGACACAGCCTGGTCAATGTGTGTATTTGCTTTCAATACTATATTACTGGCATCACTGTGTGTTAATGAGACCCCTGCATGATGAGATGGCAATTCTGGTGAATCTTGCCTCAATGTTAGAAAAACACCAATATGGAACAGATGTAGACAAATCGTAAAAAAATTTGATAAGGCCTAAATCCACAGGATTCTTAAAAGGAATTTATAGAATCTGCCATATATTGATTGGAAACCAGTAATCTAACAGAATAGTGAAATGAGTAAGGTAATGATATCTGAAGACCGGAACTATATGTTTCTTATAAAACTTTCTGAAGGCAGAACCTATATGTTTCTTATAATCCTTTTTTCCGTGCAGGCGTACACATTGAGTTTTGTGAGAGTAAATGTGCATTGTCTGTGAATTGATTATAATGTTATATATCTCTCTCATTTCATCCTCTACTCATGCTAGCCTGTTGTTCTAGAACCATGCCCCCGAGGAAAAAGAGGAGACCCACAGCTGGAGATGACATGTCGGCCAAGAAGAGTCGCCAGGACAAGTATTAAAGCTCTGTTCCTACTAAGTCTGTCTGAGAAAAGAGTTAAAAAAGACTGCCAGACAGTGTAATAGCATAGTGATCAATTATGCTTCTCTCCAGTCAGACTAGAACAGTGAAGAAGGCGTTTTATGGCAGAGCGTGTATGCTCACCCAATAGAAATTTCCTGTCAATAACTTAAAATGCCCTGAAGAAGGTCCATTGACCGAAATGTTAGTATACTTCCACATAAAGATGAAGAAGCAAGACTACCAGTGTGTTCAAGTATTCTTTCCATGTCCAAGCAATGACTTGTTAAAATAACTGTCTCGTTTTTACATGTTCTCATTACCAAGGTTTTGAAAAGTTAAGACAAATATAGTTAGGGCATGTGTGTGCCTGGGAGAACAGTATAATGCTGCTCAGACTGTGACTAAAATTGTCTTCTTTCATCTGCAGCGTTTTCAGAAAACATGAGACATCGCAAATCCGTGAGGAGGAGACGTTCTCCAGTAAAAGATGCCTCGAGTGGTTTTATGAGTATGCAGGTAAAGTATTCCCTTTTTTTTTTTTTATAACCTGCAGTTATCTGCTTCACACAGAGTGTCATATCATCCTTTGACTTCAAGTGTGTCATACAAAGTGTATTGTTATATGGTTCATGTGCTGTAATATAATAACTTGTGAATATTGAATTTAGTCTCACATGGTAAGCTCCATGTTTTAGGCTGTATGGATCAGGGATGCATTGCCACCACTTTATCACTTCCAATGACTGTACTTATCCCATCCATTTTATATACTGACTTAGACCATTAGTTCACTGGACAGTAATGACTGAGATATAACCCCCCCCCCCCATTAGAGACAACTGACATCTTTCTGTGTCAAGAATACAGAAAGTCAAGTGGCTTTGCTTTGATTTCTGACATGTTACACATGACTCTAGGTATCCTGTTTTAGTTTCAGGGAAATTCTCTCAATACCCTATTTTAGCCTGGTATTGGTCTGTTACCAGTGTTTATTGGTGCATCCATAATATGGATAATGGCAGGATGCTTGTCTGTCTGAAACAGGCTGTGATGATGTTGTGGGACCAGAGGGCATGGAAAAGTTCTGTGAAGACATTGGAGTGGAACCAGAGAATGTAAGGAGGATTTTTATTTCTATCTTAATGAGTGTGTGTTACTTGCGCATCACTTTCCTGTTATTTGAGATACTCAAAAATTCTGTTTTTGAACTGTGAGTAAACACGCGTATTGTTTAGACTGGTCATGCAGCTTGTCATATAGCTGTATGGATTAGCCTTTTACTGTTTTTTGTTTCAGGGGGGAATATAAAGATATAAGATATGCTTGACCTTGGCAGATGAAATTGTTAAATAATAATCTGAATTGTACAATTTCACTATTGTGTCACTGTGTAAACTAAACAGAACACATTGTGTGAGAGAGGTAAATTCCACTTAATCTCATTGAAAACAACAAGAGCATAATGATTACCTTTGTAAATTGCTGTTATGACAAACTGTCTTCATTTTAGTTGTAATGATTATAAAATGAATTGATAAATGTAATATCTAATGCCTTCTCTTTTAATTTACTAATCAGCCATTGCAAATATTGACAACATCCCCATTGATTTTGACTTCTAACTCCCCAGCCACAAGACATTTTGTTTACATGGCAAAGGAATAGTGAAATAGGACAGTTGATGAAGAAAGGTGCCTCAAGCCAAGGATTATCTGCATTTATAAATGCTTTGTGTCTAGGTGGTGATGCTGGTGTTGGCCTGGAAGCTGGATGCTCAGAGTATGGGATATTTCACTCTACAGGAGTGGCTGAGAGGCATGGGCTCACTGCAGTAAGTCCTCCTCCTTCCCTCTGGGTGTCAACTTGCTCTATGCAAGTTATAGTCTCTCCTTGCTATTTGTCATCATCCTCGGCTGTATCTTGCATCACTGCTTCAGAACCCGGTAGGGCAGCTGGTGGGGTGTAGAGTGTGTCTAAGGTGCCTTTCTGCCATTGTCAGGTGTGACTCCACGGAGAGACTGAGGAACTCCCTTGACTATCTGAGATCTGTCCTAAACGACACCACCAGTTTTAAGCTCATTTACAGATATGCCTTCGATTTTGCTCGGGTGAGTGAAACAAACCCTGATCAACAAAGACGCACCACTAAATATTCTTTGAGTAATATTCTTAAATCAAGACATTCAGGTTTCTGCAAACTAAGCATACTGTAGACTTACACTCAAAATGTCAAGATAATTTTCCAGTTTGGCTTGGACTGCAAAAACTCTTGTGTCAAATGTGCAGCCTGGTCTATTTACTTAGGCTGACTTGGTCTGGAACAGACACGAGGCATGTTTTCAGGAAATCAATAGCGGTTATAGTAAATGAAAACATACGGGCGTCTTGAAGGGATTGTGACCAACAACAGTGATTAACGCATCAAAGTAATTGATTTGAGATTTTGATCTCTGTTATCTCTGTGTTCTCTCTGTTTACTTGATTAGTGTTGCAGACACTGAGCTAACTGAGGTGTCTCTCATACCTATTGATTGACATTTGGCTTTGACCTCATGAACCCCTGTGTCTTTTCTGATTGGACAGGAAAAGGACCAGAGGAGTTTGGACTTGAACACAGCCAAGTGCATGCTTGGACTTCTTCTGGGAAAGACGTGGCCGCTGTTTCCTGTGTTTAATCAGTTTCTAGAGGTAAGGGCCATGTCCACAGCCCCTATATTACAACGGTTCGGTCGCTGATGCATAAGTAAACAACCCCTGTTGCTTCCATGGGACCTGTTTTCTATAGTGGGTTGCTGGGTCAATAGTATCCTGGTCCCAGTGATCACTGAATTTCTGCATTGTTGTCAGGGAAACGTCAATGTCTAGGCCTTTTTTGGGGTCTTTTTTCTTTTTTAAAGACCTCGTCCTTGTCTAGGAATAACTGCTGGCTCCCACATCCTTCACTATAGTGTAGATCAAAGCATCAAATTATACTTAAGATTGTAGCTCTACGTTGACTTTCAATAGGGATGCGTGCTGTAAGTATTTATGTCTGTCCTTCAGCAATCCAAGTATAAAGTCATCAACAAAGACCAGTGGTGCAACGTCTTAGAGTTCAGCAGGACAATCAACCTGGACCTCAGCAACTATGATGAGGATGGCGCTTGTGAGTAAATCCA